>CM039643.1:6035627-6076337 GCA_022405125.1 Anthidium xuezhongi
GTATAATATAGTCAAATATAGCATAATGTAGTATAATATAGTGTAATGTAGCACAATGTAGCATAATATAGAATAATATGGTAGAGTCTAGTATAATATAGTACAATACGGTATAATGTAGCATAATATATTATAACATACTATAATGTAGTATAATATAGTATAATGTAGCATAATATAATATCATATGGTATAATATAGTATAATATAGTAGAATATAGTATAATATAGTATAATGTAATGTTAGATAAAATTATAGAAATGCAATGCGTTCAACGGAGAACCCGACTCTACGAAATAAGCCGAAATTCGGTTAGGAAACAGAACTCCAATAATGCCAAAATATATATAACGGATTTAATCGAACAACCAAAGTACAATTCAAAGACGTATAGAGCTCGACCGCTCGCTCCGAACGCCCAGTAAGTAATGTCCGCCTGCTCTGCCCGAGGGTTCGGCCGCCTTCTACTCCCCGCAACGTCCCCCGTTGTGGCCGGTAGGCTTGCTTCCAACAGTACGTTGCGTGCGTCACGTCCACCGTTTTCTGTCTTTATGCTAACACGGCCTTTCCTGACTGCGGTGCGTCCTCGTCCGCTTCTTCTGGTTGCGGCTCAGACTCTTCCTCTTGGTATGATGACCCTGGGATAGCGTCCTCCTTACCTTCGTTATTGCCTGCAATGCAGCGTCAGTTAAACATTTACGATTTAAACCTAGTAAGTCGTAGGTTTCAAATTATCCGTAAAGGCACTGCTCTGCACAGCAGCACAAGCAAAACTCGCGGGATATTTGTCTCGTTAACAAATATCGCGCAGAACCCTCAGGTTGCTTGTGAGACAGAGCCCTCAGGTTGTCTCAGGCCAATAGATAGTGAATAGAACCCTTGGGGTGCTTCAGAGACAGAGCCCTCAGGTTGTCTCAGGCCTTCAGAAAATGAACAGAGCCCTCAGGATGTTTCGGAGACAGAGCCCTCAGGTTGTCTCAGGCCTTCAGAAAATGAACAGAGCCCTCAGGATGTTTCGGAGACAGAGCCCTCAGGTTGTCTCAGGCCTTCAGAAAATGAACAGAGCCCTCAGGATGTTTCGGAGACAGAGCCCTCAGGTTGTCTCAGGCCTTCAGAAAATGAACAGAGCCCTCAGGATGTTTCGGAGACAGAGCCCTCAGGTTGTCTCAGGCCTTCAGAAAATGAACAGAGCCCTCAGGATGTTTCGGAGACAGAATCTTATCCCTTCTGACTCATACTTACTCTCAAAAAATGTCGCGCACACTTCCGGCGTCCATTCACCACGCCACAGTGTCATGTATTCTGCCGCTGCTTGCGTGACCTTTCCGTACGATCCAGCTAGCAGCTGTAACTCATACCGTCCATGCGGCAACACTTTTATTATCCTATAAGGTCCTCTCATTCCTGAATTTAATTTACCCATCGTCTGTTTATTTTTGAGCACAAAAATTACGTCGTCCTTTTGGAAAGCACGGGGTCTTTTGCGCCCCTTATTTACGCGCATGTCCTGCTCGGTGCGATTTTTATCCAGCGAACACGAAGCACTCTGTCGAGCAAGCTCACGTAATAATTCTCGGTTCGGACTTGTTCCTTCCAAAGCCACATCTTGCACTACCGAACGTACGATGGGCGTCATGGCCTCGTTACCCGTTAATAGGTTTAGAGGCGAATGCTGGGTTGACTTTTGCTTGGTAATGTTTAAAGTGAGCTGTATTTTCCATAGGACATCAGACCAACTTCTCTGTCGATAGTTAGTTTCAATACGAACCATATTTAATACTGTCCTACAATACCGCTCAACCTGGCCATTAGTTTGGTGCACCCCTGGAGTAATCAAATACAAGCTACTGCCTAGCTCCGTTACCTAGTTAGAAAATGAAATACTTTCGTACATTCGTCCCCTATCAGCCACAATCAGTTTAGGTGCGCCAAACAAAGAAATGGCATTTTGGAAAACGCGCTTAAGTTCAGTGGTATCCTGCCTGTAAATTGGATATAACAGACAATACTTAGTGAACGCGTCGATAATAAGAATAATAAACTTAAATCCACTCGAATCAGGGAGTGGCCCTAGAACATCACTATGTACTGTCTCAAAAGGTTTATTGGGCTTGCTCCAAGACTCAATCGGCTGCAGAGGCTGTCTGGGTCGCTTTTTATGCGACAAGCATACAATACAATGCTGCACGTACTTCTGAACGAATTGTCTAAGTCCGGGAAACCAAAAATGTTTTAGGATTAGGTTAATCGTTTTGTCTGTGCCTATGTGTTGATGTTCGTCGTGAAAAACACGCAATAGGCTAAGACGGTGACCTTTAGGTACATAACAAAGCAGACGTGACTCCTCCCCAGCCTGATCATACCTGTAATACAAAATATCATTGCGCTTTATGTATCGAGTGGGGTCCAGTTCGCCATCGTTCAATTTCTGCAGTAAAATCAGGGTTTCTTCGTCAGCGGCCTGGGCAATCTGTGCCCAATTATGTGGCCTCTGAATTTCGCAGACGTTTACGGGGTTACGACTCAGGTAATCAACGTGAGGTAATACGGTGCCCTTACGATATTCAAGCTCAAAATCATAGTCCTGCAAGTAAATCCACCACCGGGCCACCCTCGGTAGCAGATCTTTCTTGCGCTGAGTGAGCTTTAAGGCATTGCAGTCTGTTATGACTTTGAAATTTATACCAATGAGATAATGCCTAAAATGTTGCAATGCCTTGACAACGGCTAGTGTTTCTAACTCATACGAGTGGTACCGTGGCTCCGCCCCCTGTGTACTTTTACTGAAGTATCCAATGACACATTTTGTTCCGTCCTTACGTGTCTGAAAAAGCACAGCTCCGTATCCTTGCGCAGAAGCATCGGTATGTACTTGTGTTGGCAGCGAGGGATCAAAAATATCTAAGACCGGTTCATTAGTCAAGCGTGTAATGATATCTTGGCGGGCACTCTCCTGTTCGTCTCCCCATTTGAATTCAACGCCTTGACGCAGAAGTTTTGCTATACAAGCAATTTTAACGGAATAGCCTGGAATATAGCGTCTAAAGTACCCAGCCAGCCCCAATAGCTGCCGAACCTGCTTTACGTTGGTAGGTGCTGGTGACCGGGCCAATGCTTCTACCTTGCGAGCACTCGGCCTAACCTGACCATTGCTAATTATTCTGCCTAAATATTCAATTTCGTTAGTAAGAAACGTGCATTTCTTCAGGTTTATAGAGAAGCCAGCAGTGGTCAAAGTTTTAAGCACTTCGTGAAGAGTTTGTATGCCTTCCTCCGCTGTGGTGCTGGGTACCAGAACATCATCGATGTAGCAGAAAGCACGGCCAGATTCGATGAAATGATGCAGTGTTCTCGATATTATGCGCTGGTAAACGACCGGCGCATTAGCTAAGCCATAACGCATTTTCAGGTACTCGAAATGACCTTCTGGCGTAACGAAGGCCGTCTTATGAATTGACGCTTCATCCATTCGGATCTGGTGAAAGCCGGTAGCCATGTCAAGGCTTGTAAAGTAGACAAATTTACCCAGACGATCAATAAGATCGTCTATTAAGGGTAACGGGTAGCGGTCTTTTATTGTGTTCGCATTTAATGCCCTGTAGTCCACACACATTCTATCACTGCCGTCCTTCTTCTTAACCAAAAGTATCGGACTCGAATATTCGGACTCTGATTCTCTTATAACACTCTTAGATAGAAGGTCATTAATAATTTCCCTCACTCGTAATTTTTCTTCGTGGGATAGCCTATAAGGTCTGTACGAAATGGGAGTATCATTCTTAAGCCGAATGTGCATAGACCCGGTAGTAACTGTAGTGTTGGCAGTACCTGTAATCAGATACTCGGAAAATTCATTGATCACAGACAACAACTGTTCCTTTTGGCCGGCCTGTGCATGCGTATTTATCGGTAGCTGCTCGTCCAATTCAATAGTCAATACGTTCTCCCTTCGAGTAAGTCGCTGATTGCCTCTAGTACGGGTATAGGAAACACCGTCTCTGTTTAAGACATCAGTGCCTATTATAACCGGCGTATTCATGTAGCAATTGGGTATAACGTGAAAGTCAATTTCTAATGTTATCTCTGGAAACTCAACCGTCAGCGTAGTATAATAACATGACTCCACGTTCTGGCTACCAATGCCGCGCAAAATTCGAAATGCAGGTACCTTCTTGCACTGGAAATGTTTAACGATCGATTCTGAAATTAGGGAAATAGTCGAACCACTGTCAATGAGAATATCAACAGGAACACCTTGTATAACTGCGGTAGTTATGTCGTCTTTCCTACAATTGACATGGGTCTCACGACAGAAATTGATATTAGGTTTGCCGCGCGAATTGGTCCGTTGCTTGGCAAAACATTCTTCAACCACATGCCCTCTTTTCTTACAAAAAGAACAGGACTTCTGTCTCTGGACCTGATTATTTAAGCCAAGTGTTTTAGGCACCGCAGTGTCACTACCAGAGGCGTTGTTAGTGTCCGTGGGGGGCCTATTTTCAAACCTCATTCTCTTTGGACAATTGTATTGTTTATGCCCGTATCGGCCACACGAAAAGCATTTACTCCTAGAATCACATTCGCGTTTGTGAGGCACCTGGGATTCTGAATTACGATTACCAATTCCACGCGGTCGCGTATTAACTCGGGTCGCGGGTGCTGGTTTGATATAACTTGAAAAGAAATTCACCAAATCGCTAGGCGTTAGCTTTGCATTAGTGGCGGCAGCCCGAATTTGGGGTTCAGTTATACCTCGTATAATTATAGCTACTATCAGGTCGTCACTCAAGCCAGTCACAATCCGTAAACGCAGTAGCGATCGACGTGCGTATTCCGCATAAGTGGAATAACGATCAGAATTGACCGTCATGACATCAAACAGAATATTTGCAACGTCGGTTTTATGCGGACACAATACTGCGAATTCTTTCTTAAAGTTCGACCAGCTGCGATCGTTGGTTACCCATTCATTTATCCACAATCGTGCATCCCCTTTAAGACAATTACCGATGCGGGATAAGCATTCTCGATCGTCCCACTTATTTAGGACAGAAACATGGTCTACCTCATTACACCATACTTCAAAATCATTTAACGCCGGATCAAAATTAGAAATATAGATATCGTTCGACCTTGCCGGGATAGAATTGATAGCATTCACTATCCGATCGGTCATATTGCTCACTGAATCCAAGTGAGTTGGTGAACCCTGACGTGCCTGCACCGACGTATTTACAGTCGCCATGTCAGAACCAGACGCGAGTGCAACCGGCGTTGCACTAGTTGGAGGTGGCGGTGCATTCGACAAACTGCCCTCACTAGCTTTATTACTGGAGCTCCCCAAATTTGAACTGCCCTCTAGCGCAGCCAAACGATCTAAAATCATTTGGAGCCGACGCTCTATACCTGAATTTGACACACCATCACGAGACGTTCTAGCTCTGGTCTTAGGAGGAGTGGACATTTTGCTAACGATCTGACCCCGAATATATTATGGTACCACAAGTCGAGTTAACTAATGGTTTCTGTTGAACAGTAGATCGAACGTACAGTAACCAACACTGGTGCGACTTACAAGGAGTCACAACAATCTCGAACTACCGAAACAAAACAAAATAATGACACAGCGGAGAAGAATCCCACTTCTGATGTTAGATAAAATTATAGAAATGCAATGCGTTCAACGGAGAACCCGACTCTACGAAATAAGCCGAAATTCGGTTAGGAAACAGAACTCCAATAATGCCAAAATATATATAACGGATTTAATCGAACAACCAAAGTACAATTCAAAGACGTATAGAGCTCGACCGCTCGCTCCGAACGCCCAGTAAGTAATGTCCGCCTGCTCTGCCCGAGGGTTCGGCCGCCTTCTACTCCCCGCAACGTCCCGTTGTGGCCGGTAGGCTTGCTTCCAACAGTACGTTGCGTGCGTCACGTCCACCGTTTTCCGTCTTTATGCTAACAGTAGTATAATATAGTATAATGTAGTATAATATACCAAAATATAGTATAATATAGTATAATATAGTATAATGTAGTATAATTTGGTATAATATAGTAAAATGCAGCATAATATAGTGTCGTATGGTGTAATATAGTATAATGTAGTATAATATAGTATAATGTAGTATAATATAGTATAATGTAGTATAATATATTACAACATAGTATAATATAGTATAATATAGTATATTGTAGTATAATATAGTATGATATGGTATAATATAGTATAATATAGTATAATATAGTACAATATAGTATAATATAGTAAAATATAGTATAATATAGTATAATATAGTATAATATACTATAATATAGTATAATATAGTTTAATATAGTAAAATATAGTATAATATAGTAAAATATAGTATAATATAGTATAATATAGTATAATATAGTTTAATATAGTAAAATATACTATAATATAGTAAAATATAGTATAATATAGTATAATATAGTATAATATAGTATAATATAGTAAAATATAGTATAATATAGTAAAATACAGTATAATATAGTATAATATAGTATAATATAGTAAAATATAGTATAATAAAGTATAATATAGTATAATATACTATAATATAGTATAATATTATATAATATAGTATAATATAGTATAATATAGTAAAATATAGTATAATATAGTATAATATAGTATAATATAGTAAAATATAGTAAAATACAATATAATATACTATAATACAATATAATATAGCATAACATAGTATAATATAGTATAATATAGTAAAATATAGTATAATATAGTAAAATATAGTATAATATAGTATAATATAGTATAATATAGTATAATATAGTATAATATAGTAAAATATAGTATAATATAGTATAATATAGTATAATATAGTATAATATAGTATAATATAGTATAATATAGTATAATATAGTAAAATATAGTATAATATAGTATAATATAGTATAATATAGTAAAATATAGTAAAATATAGTATAATATAGTATAATATAGTATAATATAGTTTAATATAGTAAAATATAGTATAATATAGTACAATGTAGTAAAATATAGTATAATATAGTACAATGTAGTAAAATATAGTATAATATAGTAATATGTAGTAAAATATAGTATAATATAGTATAATATAGTATAATATAGTATAATATAGTAAAATATAGTATAATATAGTATAATATAGTATAATATAGTAAAATATAGTATAATATAGTAAAATATAGTATAATATAGTATAATATAGTATAATATAGTAAAATATAGTATAATATAGTATAATATAGTATAATATAGTAAAATATAGTATAATATAGTAAAATATAGTATAATATACTATAATATAGAATAATATAGTAAAATATAGTATAATATAGTAAAATATAGTATAATGTAGTAAAATATAGTATAATATAGTAGAATATACTATAATATACTATAATATAGTATAATATACTATAGTATAGTTTAATATAGTATAATATACTATAGTATAGTTTAATATAGTATAATATAGTATAGTATAGTATAATATAGTAAAATATAGTATAATATAGTATAATATAGTATAATATAGTATAATATAGTAAAATATAGTATAATATAGTAAAATATAGTATAATATAGTATAATATAGTAAAATATAGTATAATATAGTAAAATATAGTATAATATAGTATAATATAGTATAATATAGTATAATATAGTATAATATAGTATAATATAGTAAAATATAGTATAATATAGTATAATATAGTATAATATAGTAAAATATAGTATAATATAGTAAAATATAGTATAATATAGTATAATATAGTATAATATAGTATAATATAGTAAAATATAGTATAATATAGTAAAATATAGTATAATATAGTATAATATAGTATAATATAGTATAATATAGTAAAATATAGTATAATATAGTAAAATATAGTATAATATAGTAAAATATAGTATAATATAGTAAAATATAGTATAATATAGTAAAATATAGTATAATATAGTATAATATAGTATAATATAGTATAATATAGTATAATATACTATAATATAGTATAATATAGTATAATATACTATAGTATAGTTAATATAGTATAATATACTATAATATAGTATAATATAGTAAAATATAGTATAATATAGTAAAATATAGTATAATATAGTAAAATATAGTATAATATAGTATAATATAGTATAATATAGTAAAATATAGTATAATATAGTATAATATAGTATAATATACTATAGTATAGTATAATATAGTAAAATATAGTATAATATAGTAAAATATAGTATAATATAGTAAAATATAGTATAATATAGTAAAATATAGTATAATATAGTATAATATAGTATAATATAGTAAAATATAGTATAATATAGTAAAATAAAGTATAAGATAATATAATATAGTATAATATAGTAAAATATAGTATAATATAGTATAATATAGTAAAATATAGTATAATATAGTAAAATATAGTATAATATACTATAATATAGTATAATATAGTAAAATATAGTATAATATAGTATAATATAGAATAATATAGTATTATATAGTATAATATATGGTATAATATAGTATAATATAGTAAAATATAGTATAATGTAGTAAAATATAGTATAATATAGTATAATATAGTAAAATATAGTATAATATAGTATAATGTACTATAACATAGTATAATATAGTAAAATATAGTATAATATAGTATAATATAGTATAATATAGTATAATATAGTATAATATAGTAAAATATAGTATAATATAGTAAAATATAGTATAATATAGTATAATATAGTAAAATATAGTATAATATAGTATAATATAGTATAATATAGTATAATATAGTATAATATAGTAAAATATAGTATAATATAGTATAATATAGTAAAATATAGTATAATATAGTATAATATAGTATAATATAGTATAATATAGTATAATATAGTAAAATATAGTATAATATAGTAAAATATAGTATAATGTAGTAAAATATAGTATAATATAATATAATATAGTATAATGTAGTAAAATATAGTATAATATAGTATAATATAGTAAAATATAGTATAATATAGTAAAATGTAGTATAATATAGTATAATATAGTATAATATAGTATAATATAGTAAAATATAGTATAATATAGTATAATATAGTAAAATATAGTATAATATAGTATAATATAGTATAATATAGTATAATGTAGTAAAATATAGTATAATATAGTAAAATATAGTACAAGATAGTATCATGTGCTATAATATAGTTTAATATAGTAAAATATAGTATAATATAGTATAATATAGTAAAATATAGTATAATATAGTATAATATAGTATAATATAGTATAATATAGTATAATATAGTAAAATATAGTATAATATAGTATAATATAGTATAATATAGTATAATATAGTATAATATAGTATAATATAGTATAATATAGTATAATATAGTAAAATATAGTATAATATAGTAAAATATAGTATAATATAGTAAAATATAGTATAATATAGTATAATATAGTAAAATATAGTATAATATAGTAAAATATAGTATAATATAGTATAATATAGTATAATATAGCAGAATATAGTATAATATACTATAATATAGTTTAATATAGTAAAATATAGTATAATATAGTAAAATATAGTATAATATAGTATAATATAGTAAAATGTAGTATAATATAATATAGTATAATATAGTATAATATAGTATAATATAGTAAAATGTAGTATAATATAGTATAATATAGTATAATATAGTAAAATATAGTATAATATAGTATAATATAGTATAATATAGTATAATATAGTATAATGTAGTAAAATATAGTATAATATAGTAAAATATAGTATAATATAGTATAATATAGTATAATATAGTATAATATAGTATAATATAGTAAAATATAGTATAATATAGTAAAATATAGTATAATATAGTAAAATATAGTATAATATAGTATAATATAGTATAATATAGTATAATATAGTTTAATATAGTAAAATATAGTATAATATAGTATAATATAGTATAATATAGTATAATGTAGTAAAATATAGTATAATATAGTAAAATATAGTATAATATAGTATAATATAGTATAATATAGTAAAATATAGTATAATATAGTATAATATAGTATAATATAGTAAAATATAGTATAATATAGTATAATATAGTATAATATAGTATAATATAGTAAAATATAGTATAATATAGTATAATATAGTATAATATAGTATAATATAGTATAATATAGTATAATATAGTATAATATAGTATAATATAGTATAATATAGTATAATATAGTATAATATAGTATAATATAGTATAATATAGTAAAATATAGTATAATATAGTAAAATATAGTATAATATAGTATAATATAGTATAATATAGTATAATATAGTATAATATAGTATAATATAGTATAATATAGTAAAATATAGTATAATATAGTAAAATATAGTATAATATAGTATAATATAGTATAATATAGTATAATATAGTATAATATAGTATAATATAGTATAATATAGTATAATATAGTGAAATATAGTATAATATAGTATAATATAGTAAAATATAGTATAATATAGTATAATATAGTAAAATATAGTATAATATAGTATAATATAGTATAATATAGTATAATATACTATAGTATAGTTTAATATAGTATAATATACTATAATATAGTATAATATAGTAAAATATAGTATAATATAGTAAAATATAGTATAATATAGTAAAATATAGTATAATATAGTAAAATATAGTATAATATAGTATAATATAGTATAATATACTATAATATAGTATAATATAGTAAAATATAGTATAATATAGTAAAATATAGTATAATATAGTATAATATAGTATAATATAGTATAATATAGTATAATATAGTATAATATAGTAAAATATAGTATAATATAGTAAAATATAGTATAATATAGTAAAATATAGTATAATATAGTATAATATAGTATAATATAGTAAAATATAGTATAATATAGTATAATATAGTATAATATAGTATAATATAGTATAATATAGTATAATATAGTAAAATAAAGTGAAATATAGTATAATATACTATAATATAGTTTAATATAGTAAAATATAGTATAATATAGTATAATATAGTAAAATATAGTATAATATAGTATAATATAGTATAATATAGTATAATATAGTAAAATATAGTATAATATAGTATAATATAGTATAATATAGTAAAATATAGTATAATATAGTAAAATATAGTATAATATAGTATAATATAGTATAATATAGTAAAATATATAGTACAGTATAGTATAATATAGTATAATATAGTAAAATATAGTATAATATACTATAATATAGAATAATATAGTAAAATATAGTATAATATAGTAAAATATAGTATAATGTAGTAAAATATAGTATAATATAGTATAATATAGTATAATATAGTAAAATACAGTATAATATAGTATAATATAGTATAATATAGTAAAATATAATAAAATACAATATGATATAGAATAATACAATATAATATAGTAAAATATAGTATAATATAGTATAATATAGTAAAATATAGTATAATATAGTATAATATAGTAAATATAGTATAATATAGTATAATATAGTTTAATATAGCATAATATAGTATAATATAGTATAATATAGTAAAATATAGTATAATATAGTAAAATATAGTATAATATAGTATAATATAGTATAATATAGTATAATATAGTATAATATAGTATAATATAGTATAATATAGCATAATATAGTATAATATAGTAAAATATAGTATAATATAGTATAATATAGTAAAATATAGTATAATATAGTTTAATATAGTATAATATACTATAGTATAGTTTAATATAGTAAAATATAGTATAATATAGTAAAATATAGTATAATATAGTGAAATATAGTATAATATAGTATAATATAGTAAAATATAGTATAATATAGTGAAATATAGTATAATATAGTATAATATAGTAAAATATAGTATAATATAGTAAAATATAGTATAATATAGTATAATATAGTATAATATAGTATAATATAGTAAAATATAGTATAATATAGTGAAATATAGTATAATATAGTATAATATAGTAAAATATAGTATAATATAGTAAAATATAGTATAATATAGTATAATATAGTAAAATATAGTATAATATAGTATAATATAGTATAATATAGTATAATATAGTATAATATAGTATAATATAGTATAATATAGTATAATATAGTAAAATATAGTATAATATAGTAAAATATAGTATAATATAGTATAATATAGTATAATATAGTAAAATATAGTATAATATAGTAAAATATAGTATAATATAGTATAATATAGTATAATATAGTATAATATAGTATAATATAGTATAATATAGTAAAATATAGTATAATATAGTAAAATATAGTATAATATAGTATAATATAGTATAATATAGTATAATATAGTAAAATATAGTATAATATAGTACAATATAGTATAATATAGTATAATATAGTATAATATAGTATAATATAGTATAATATAGTAAAATATATTATAATATAGTGAAATATAGTATAATATAGTATAATATAGTAAAATATAGTATAATACAGTGAAATATAGTATAATATAGTATAATATAGTATTATATAGTGTAATATAGTATAATATAGTATAATATAGTATAATATAGTAAAATATAGTATAATATAGTAAAATATATTATAATATAGTATAATATAGTATAATATAGTAAAATATAGTATAATATAGTATAATATACTATAATATAGTATAATATAGTATAATATACTATAATATAGTATAATATAGTATAATATAGTATAATATAGTAAAATATAGTATAATATAGTAAAATATAGTATAATATAGTATAATATACTATAATATAGTATAATATAGTATAATATAGTATAATATAGTAAAATATAGTAAAATATAGTATAATATAGTATAATATAGTATAATATACTATAATATAGTTTAATATAGTAAAATATATTATAATATAGTGAAATATAGTATAATATAGTGAAATATAGTATAATATTGTGAAATATAGTATAATATAGTATAATATAGTAAAATGTAGTATAATACAGTGAAATATAGTATAATATAGTATAATATAGTATTATATAGTGTAATATATAGTATAATATAGTATAATATAGTATAATATAGTAAAATATAGTATAATATAGTAAAATATAGTATAATATAGTATAATATAGTATAATATAGTAAAATATAGTATAATATAGTAAAATATAGTATAATATAGTAAAATATAGTATAATATAGTAAAATATAGTATAATATAGTAAAATATAGTATAATATAGTAAAATATAGTATAATATAGTATAATATAGTATAATATAGTAAAATATAGTATAATATAGTAAAATATAGTATAATATAGTATAATATAGTATAATATAGTAAAATATAGTATAATATAGTAAAATATAGTATAATATAGTAAAATATAGTATAATATAGTATAATATAGTATAATATAGTATAATATAGTAAAATATAGTATAATATAGTATAATATAGTAAAATATAGTATAATATAGTATAATATAGTATAATATAGTATAATATAGTATAATATAGTATAATATAGTATAATATAGTAAAATATAGTATAATATAGTAAAATATAGTATAATATAGTATAATATAGTAAAATATAGTATAATATAGTATAATATAGTAAAATATAGTATAATATAGTATAATATAGTATAATATAGTAAAATATAGTATAATATAGTAAAATATAGTATAATATAGTATAATATAGTATAATATAGTAAAATATAGTATAATATAGTAAAATATAGTATAATATAGTAAAATATAGTATAATATAGTATAATATACTATAATATAGTATAATATAGTATAATATAGTATAATATAGTATAATATAGTATAATATAGTATAATATAGTAAAATATAGTATAATATAGTAAAATATAGTATAAAATAGTATAATATAGTATAATATACTATAATATAGTATAATATAGTAAAATATAGTATAATATAGTAAAATATAGTATAATATAGTAAAATATAGTATAATATAGTATAATATAGTAAAATATAGTATAATATAGTATAATATAGTATAATATAGTAAAATATAGTATAATATAGTAAAATATAGTATAATATAGTATAATATAGTATAATATAGTAAAATATAGTATAATATAGTGAAATATAGTATAATATAGTATAATATAGTAAAATATAGTATAATATAGTAAAATATAGTATAATATAGTAAAATATAGTATTATAATATAGTAAAATATAGTATAATATAGTAAAATATAGTATAATATAGTAAAATATAGTATAATATAGTAAAATATAGTATAATATAGTAAAATATAGTATAATATAGTATAATATAGTATAATATAGTATAATATAGTAAAATATAGTATAATATAGTATAATATAGTATAATATAGTATAATATAGTAAAATATAGTATAATATAGTATAATACAATATAATATAGTATAATATAGTATAATATAGTATAATATAGTGAAATATAGTATAATATAGTATAATATAGTAAAATATAGTATAATATAGTAAAATATAGTATAATATAGTATAATATAGTATAATATACTATAATATAGTAAAATATAGTATAATATAGTATAATATAGTAAAATATAGTATAATATAGTGAAATATAGTATAATATAGTATAATATAGTAAAATATAGTATAATATAGTATAATATAGTATAATATAGTATAATATAGTAAAATATAGTATAATATAGTAAAATATAGTATAATATAGTATAATATAGTATAATATAGTATAATATAGTATAATATAGTAAAATATAGTATAATATAGTATAATATAGTATAATATAGTAAAATATAGTATAATATAGTAAAATATAGTATAATATAGTGAAATATAGTATAATATAGTATAATATAGTAAAATATAGTATAATATAGTATAATATAGTATAATATAGTATAATATAGTATAATATAGTATAATATAGTAAAATATAGTATAATATAGTAAAATATAGTATAATATAGTATAATATAGTATAATATAGTATAATATACTATAGTATAGTTTAATATAGTATAGTATACTATAGTATAGTATAATATAGTAAAATATAGTATAATATAGTAAAATATAGTATAATATAGTAAAATATAGTATAATATAGTAAAATATAGTATAATATAGTAAAATATAGTATAATATAGTAAAATATAGTATAATATAGTATAATATAGTATAATATAGTATAATATAGTATAATATAGTAAAATATAGTATAATATAGTATAATATAGTAAAATATAGCAAAATATAGTATAATATAGTATAATATAGTAAAATGTAGTATAATATAGTAAAATATAGTATAATATAGTATAATATAGTATAATATAGTGTAATATAGTATAATATAGTGAAATATAGCATAACATAGTATAATATAGTATAATATAGTAAAATATAGTATAATATAGTAAAATATAGTATAATATAGTATAATATAGTATAATATAGTTTAATATAGTATAATATAGTATAATATAGTATAATATAGTAAAATATAGTATAATATAGTAAAATATAGTATAATATAGTATAATATAGTATAATATAGTAAAATATAGTATAATATAGTAAAATATAGTATAATATAGTAAAATATAGTATAATATAGTATAATATAGTATAATATACTATAGTATAGTAAAATATAGTAAAATATAGTATAATATAGTAAAATATAGTATAATATAGTAAAATATAGTATAATATAGTAAAATATAGTATAATATAGTATAATATAGTATAATATAGTATAATATAGTATAATATAGTAAAATATAGTATAATATAGTATAATATAGTGTAATATAGTAAAATATAGTATAATATAGTAAAATATAGTATAATATAGTAAAATATAGTATAATATAGTAAAATATAGTATAATATAGTAAAATATAGTATAATATAGTATAATATAGTATAATATAGTAAAATATAGTATAATATAGTATAATATACTATAATATAGTATAATATAGTATAATATAGTAAAATATAGTATAATATAGTAAAATATAGTATAATATAGTATAATATAGTATAATATAGTATAATATAGTAAAATATAGTATAATATAGTATAATATAGTATAATATAGTATAATATAGTAAAATATAGTATAATATAGTAAAATATAGTATAATATAGTAAAATATAGTATAATATAGTAAAATATAGTATAATATAGTATAATATAGTATAATATAGTAAAATATAGTATAATATAGTAAAATATAGTATAATATAGTATAATATAGTAAAATATAGTATAATATAGTATAATATAGCAGAATATACTATAATATACTATAATATAGTATAATATAGTAAAATATAGTATAATATAGTAAAATATAGTATAATATAGTATAATATACTATAATATACTATAATATAGTTTAATATAGTAAAATATACTATAATATAGTAAAATATAGTATAATATAGTATAATATAGTATAATATAGTATAATATAGTATAATATAGTAAAATGTAGTATAATATAGTAAAATACAGTATAATATAGTATAATATAGTATAATATAGTAAAATATAATAAAATACAATATAATATAGAATAATATAATATAATATAGTATAATACAATATAATATAGTAAAATATAGTATAATATAGTATAATATAGTAAAATATAGTATAATATAGTAAAATATAGTATAATATAGTAAAATATAGTATAATATAGTAAAATATAGTATAATATAGTAAAATATAGTATAATATAGTAAAATATAGTATAATATAGTATAATATAGTATAATATAGTAAAATATAGTATAATATAGTAAAATATAGTATAATATAGTAAAATATAGTATAATATAGTATAATATAGTAAAATATAGTATAATATAGTATAATATAGTAAAATATAGTATAATATAGTATAATATAGTATAATATAGTATAATATAGTACAATATAGTATAATGTAGCATAATATAGTATAATAGTATAATATACCAAAATATAGTATAATATAGTATAATATGGCATAATGTAGTATAATATAGTATAATATAGTATAATGTAGCATAATATAGTATAATATAGTATAATGAAGCATAATATAGTATAATATACTATAGTATAGTTTAATATAGTATAATATACTATAGTATAGTTTAATATAGTAAAATATAGTATAATATAGTAAAATAAGGTATAATATGGTATAATAGTAGTAAATATAGTATAATATATATATAATATAGTAAAATTAGTATATATAGTATAGTATAGTTAATATAGTATAATGTAGCATAATATAGTATATTATAGTATAATAGACCAAAATATAGTATAATATAGTATAATATGGCATAATGTAGTATAATATAGTATAATATAGTATAATGTAGCATAATATAGTATAATATAGTATAATGAAGCATAATATAGTTTAATATAATATAATATATGTTAGCGTCGGCACGTGTGCAAGGGTGATGCACGTGCCGGGGTCATCGTATCCTCGGGCTTTGACCCAGTTTTCAGGGGTCTTAAGGTATCGATATCGAGGACCTATGTCCGTCATCGGGCGAAGGATCGGTGACAACCGATAGCTAGGACCGCGACGAATTCTGAGAGTCGTGGATGTTATGATTAGAGGTCGATGCACTTGTTTAAGAATCACCGAAGGACCGTGCCTCGTGGCCGATGACCCGACGTCATGGTGCTGCGTGGCGCGTGCAAAGAGATAAGGGTTCTCGAAGGATCTGGCCACGGAGTGGGGAGGGTGACATACCTTCTGGTAAGAGGACCTTGATGAACCACTTGGCACTTACCCCAGATCGATCTAACCGGTAACACACGATCTTTTCCTAACATCAGAAGTGGGATACGTTAATCCAATCGCCCTATACAGTTTCCGATAGACAATATTGTTTGCGAGTTCATAGTTGTTGTGAAACAATTCTGTGCATTTAAAATGGCAGAAACGGGTGAATGTAGCGCATCTTCGTTTGAAGCTCTTTTCCGGAAATTCATGGAAACGTTTACACCAAGTGCAGTGCCAGGCACTTCCGGCGCAGTGCCCCACGGTGTAATTGATGCAATTCCGGAATTTGGGGGCGCTGATCTTGGCGAGGACGCGAAAAAATGGTGCCAGACGGTGGAACAAATCACAGAAAAATTGCCTCTTCCTCAGCGATTGAGTCTCGCTACTCATGCGTTGACTGGACCAGCAAAAAGATGGTACCAGACATGGGAAGGAAATCCTAGGACGTGGGGCAGATTTTGTGAAGATTTGTGTTCAGTGTTTGTTACCGAAGACAGATTGTGTGAACGGCTGGCTCGTGCGGTCGCTTATACGAGTGACGCTGCTGACTCGTATTCGGAATACGCGCGTAATAAGCTAAAGTATTATGGACAAACCCATATTGAATTTAAACAACACGAACTTATTAGTCTAGTGATCGGACATGTCACCGATGCGTCTGTGCGACAGTCATTGTTGAACGCGCGATACGCTTCTGCAGTGGAATTATTATCGGGAATTTCGCAATTTGTAAAAACAAAGAGCAGCAGACATTCGACTACAGAGACACAAGAGGAAAAGGGACAGGTTCCTTTTAAGAAACAATGTTATGGTTGCGGCGAATGGGGCCATATGGCAAATTTCTGCCCAAAACGATCGAGGACAGGCAGAAAACGTAGCCCTCCGAGAAGCGTCGCTACCTGTTCTTATTGTCTCAAGCAGGGACACAGCGAGGCTAGCTGCTGGACCAAGAGAGCGCGACGCGACGAGCATGAGTATAAACGACCTAATACAAACGTTGGTCAATTACAGACGAATGTGTGTTTTTCGGTGGACCACAAACTGACACCAATTCTCCTACGCGACACTCTCGTAAGGGAAAGTCTTATTGATAGTGGCGCGACGTGTTCGTTAGTGAGAGAAACAGTAGCGAGACGGGCAAATTGCAAAATAAACCCCTTCGCTACAACCATAAAAGGGCTTTCTGATTCCTCTACCACTACTATTGGCAGCACCACAGCGTCAATACGATCGGAAGGACTGACGGTGGAGCTCGACCTATTTGTTGTCCCAGATTCCTCCATCCCATATGGACTCATCGTGGGAAAGAACGTTTTGTCTAGCGGCGGCGTTCGAATTGTCACCGATACGGATGGATCCACAACTCTCCAACATGCAACCAATGGTCAAGAAAAAGGAGCGCCTAACGAAGACCCCGTCTGTTTTACCTTGGATAATGTCAGCGATGAAACAAGGAAGGACCTGTCGGATTTGTTGAACCGGTACAAGCACATGGTGGCAACGGGAAGCCAGGTACGAAGAGTAAGTACAGGGGAGATGAAAATCGTGACGAAGGAGGACCGTGTGGTAAGTTATCATCCTTACAGATTGTCGATCACAGAGCGCGAAAAGGTGCGTGCGATTGTTTCCGAGTTATTAGAGAATAATATTATCCGAGAGAGCACATCCCCCTACGCGAGTCCCATCATTTTAGTCAAAAAGAAAAATGGGGAAGACCGTATGTGCGTAGATTTTCGAGCGTTAAACAAAATTACAGTTAAAGATCGCTACCCCTTACCTTTGATTGAGGACCAACTAGATCGCCTGGGCAAGGGAAAATTCTTTACCACCCTCGATATGGCATCCGGATTTTACCAAATTCCAATAGCGGAAGGTTCAATAGACAAAACCGCGTTTGTGACGCCCGATGGGCACTACGAGTTTCTGCGTATGCCATTCGGCTTATCGAATGCACCCGCCGTATTTCAGCGCGCTATCAACAACGCGTTAGGGAATCTAAAATACGATATAGCGCTAGTGTACTTGGACGACATCCTGATTCCGTCAGAAACTATAAAGGAAGGATTTGAACGCCTAGAAAAGGTCCTAATAGCGCTTGATAAAGCAGGATTTTCTTTAAACATAAAAAAATGCTCTTTCTTTAAAACACAAATTGAATACTTAGGCAGGGAGGTTTCTGCCGAAGGCATTAGACCCGGGGCAGGTAAAGTAAGAGCATTGCTCGAAGCACCCGTGCCTACCAACGTAAAGCAAGTACGTCAATTCATGGGCCTTGCAAGTTATTTTCGTAAATTTATCCCCGAATTTTCGGTCCGTACGGCTTGTATAACGAAATTAGTAAAACAAGGAGAACCCTGGAATTGGGGAGAGCAACAGGAGGAGGCACGGAGAAATATTTTAAGCCAACTTAGTTCAAAGCCACTGCTAATCGTTTTCGACCCACTACGGGAAACCGAGTTACATACGGACGCTAGTTCATTAGGTTACGGCGCGATTCTATTCCAGAAAGTGGATGGAAATTTAAGAGTAGTATCTTATTTTAGTAGGCGTACAACCCCCGAAGAGTCACGCTATCATTCCTACGAGCTCGAAACCTTGGCGATTGTGAATGCGTTAAAATATTTCCGCGTCTACCTCCTTGGTATTAAATTTAAGATTGTTACCGACTGCAACGCGATAAAGGCCACAAACAACAAAAAAGATTTAATACCTAGGGTAGCTCGGTGGTGGATTCTTTTACAAGATTTCAATTTCGAGCTAGAATACCGAAAAGGAAAGCAAATAGAGCATGTAGATTATTTGAGTCGGAACCCCCCGAAAGACTATCGCGTAAATTTCATTTGCGAGAGCACTTGGCTAGAGATAGCCCAGAGGAATGATGAAGAAACGAAGGAAATAATAGCGAAACTAGATTCTAACCATAGCATAGCGTCTGATTTCGAATTAAGGGAAACAATTCTATGCAGGAAAATAAAAAGGGACACAGGACGCATAGTATATCGCAGTTTCGTTCCAAAGGGTAGTAGACTTGGACTGCTACGTCTCTATCACGACGAGAATTGCCATGTCGGTTATGACAAGACTTATGACCGCATATCACAGAAATATTGGTTTCCAAAAATGCATGCATTTGTAAAAAAATACATCAACCATTGCATTACCTGTATTGTTTCAAAACGACATACAGGCCCGAGACAAGGATACTTACATTCAATCCCAAAAAAATTTGTTCCGTTCGACACGATACATTGCGACTGTGTCGGTCCATTCAAACCGTCTAATGGAGGCTTTCAGCACATTCTGATAATAGTTGACGCATTCACAAAATACATTCAGTTAATACCATTGAGAACTTTAAGTGGTCCCGAAACGCTACAGGTTTTTAGAGAACGACTTACATTATTTGGAACACCGCGAATTATAGTCTTGGACAGAGGTACTAATTTCACATATAAACCCCTTCAACAGTTCATAGAAAAACATGGAAGTCAAATACATTTCATCGCAACGGGAGCGCCAAGAGCTAACGGTCAGGCCGAGCGCTACGTAGGGACTGTAATAAACCTTCTTACCGCGGAAACAAAAAAAGGAACAGAATGGCCGAGCAAATTAGCGAAACTTATGCTAGCTCTCAATACTACTATACAAAAATCGACGGGATTCTCCCCCAGTAGACTGTTATTTGGCCTAGAGCAAGGCCCGGGTAATGCAATGCGTGCAGAAGAAACTCTACCGGCGACAAACGAGGAAATCGACATAATTCGTGACAGGGATGTAGCTGCCAAAAGATTAGAAGAAAACGCAGTATTACAAGAAATCAGATTCAATAAAACGCGTAAAGATACCATTTTTTATAAAGAAGGCGACACTGTTTTTATAAAGCCGGCAGATAATAGAAGAGCGAAATTAGATGCAAAATATATCGGACCCTTCACAATTTCAAAAATCTTAACAAACGATCGTTTTGAAGTTATAGGGAAATCGGGTAGACCACAGACAGTGCCCAAGGACCGTCTTAGAATGTGGAAAGGGGAATGGAATGACATCCAATTAAGTAACGACGATGTTGAACCCATTGATGGACCGTGTTAGCGTTAAGTAATGTAGCGCTGCTTGTTAACCGTTTTTATCTATACTGCATATTGCTCTTGTTTTTGATATCTATATATTTTTATCTTTCGTGTGTTGGTATGCGTACAATGTTATAATAACGATATTTTTTTGTTTTACGTATTATATGAGTTAGATTATAAGAAAATGTTCTACTGTTTTGTTGCTACTTTGTGGAATATGTGTTTATCATGCATTTCATTATATTAATATAATTCTGTTTGCTTGTCCATGCATTTGTGTAATAAAAATAGTAGTAATTGGATTAAACGACTGGCATTGTGACCTCTTAAATACCCGCCCTGTGACCAGGTATGTTGTTATAGTAGAAGGTGGGAAGAAGTCCGTCAAGCGCTGTGCCGTCGGAGGGGTTGTAAAATTGATAATGTTCGGGAATAACGTATGAAAGGCGGTAATCTTGTGTACAGAATAGAACGTTCAGAGCTCGAAAGAGACTATCAAGGGGTGACAATGGGGCCACGGACTTGGTAGAATATTCTTCGAAGGACGACGTTTGAAAAGTGCACGGATTGCGCGGAATAGAGGACGTTATCAATCCCGTAGGAACACTGTGATAAAGTTATAGTGAGAACGACAGCAGGGCACAGGTGAAGTGCGGAGCTGTAGCTGATGTGAGAGGTCGACTGAGAAGATTATTGGCTTGATAACCTATGTTGCAATTATTACGAGTTGTTCTGATAAGACAATGCTTCCCGAGAGCGTGAAGCATGTCAGGTTGGCCGTGTTAGCGTCGGCACGTGTGCAAGGGTGATGCACGTGCCGGGGTCATCGTATCCTCGGGCTTTGACCCAGTTTTCAGGGGTCTTAAGGTATCGATATCGAGGACCTATGTCCGTCATCGGGCGAAGGATCGGTGACAACCGATAGCTAGGACCGCGACGAATTCTGAGAGTCGTGGATGTTATGATTAGAGGTCGATGCACTTGTTTAAGAATCACCGAAGGACCGTGCCTCGTGGCCGATGACCCGACGTCATGGTGCTGCGTGGCGCGTGCAAAGAGATAAGGGTTCTCGAAGGATCTGGCCACGGAGTGGGGAGGGTGACATACCTTCTGGTAAGAGGACCTTGATGAACCTCTTGGCACTTACCCCAGATCGATCTAACCGGTAACACACGATCTTTTCCTAACATATAATATAGTAAAATATACTAAAATATAGCAAAATATACTAAAATATACCAAAATATAGCAAAATATATAGTATAATAAGTAGTAAAATAAGGTATAACAGGGTAAAATATAGTATAAAATAGTATTATATACTATAATATAGTAAAATATATAGTTTAGTATAGTAAAATATACCAAAATATAGCAAAATATACTAAAATATAGCAAAATATAGCAAAATATATAGTATAATAAGTAGTAAAATAAGGTATAACAGGGTAAAATATAGTAAAAAATAGTATTATATACTATAACATAGTAAAATATATAGTTTAGTATAGTGAAATATAGTATAATATAGTAAAATATACTAAAATATAGCAAGATATATAGTATAATAAGTAGTAAAATGAAGTATAATATAGTACAGTATAGTAAAATATAGTATAATATAGTATAATATAGTAAAATATGATATAATATATTATAATATAGTATAATATAATATAATATAGTAAAATATAGTATAATATAGTAAAATATAGTATAATATAGTAAAATATAGTATAATATAGTAAAATATAGTATAATATCGCATAATATAGTATAATATAGTAAAATATAGTATAATATAGTATAATATAGTATAATATAGTAAAATATAGTATAATATAGTAAAATATAGTATAATATAGTAAAATATAGTATAATATAGTATAATATAGTATAATATAGTATAATATAGTATAATATAGTAAAATATAGTATAATATAGTATAATATAGTTTAATATAGTAAAATATTATATAATATAGTATAATATAGTAAAATATAGCATAATATAGCAAAATATAGTATAATATAGTATAATATAGCATAATATAGTAAAATATAGTTTAATGTAGTAAAATATAGTATAATATAGTATAATATAGTAAAATGTAGTATAATGTAGTAAAATTAAGTATAATATAATATAATATAGTATAATATAGTATAATATACCATAATATAGTATAATATAGTATAATATAGTAAAATATAGTATAATATAGTGAAATATAGTATAATATAGTATAATATAGTATAATATAGTATAATATAGTTAAATATAGTATAATATAGTATAATATACTATAGTATAGTTTAATATAGTATAATATATAGTATAATCTAGTATAATATAGCATAATATAGTATAATATAGTATAATATAGTAAAATATAGTATAATATAGTAAAATATAGTATAATATAGTATAATATAGTATAATATAGTATAATATAGTAAAATATAGTATAATATAGTATAATATAGTAAAATATAGTATAATATAGTATAATATAGTAAAATATAGTATAATATAGTATAATATACTATAATATAGTATAATATAGTATAATATAGTAAAATATAATATAGTATAGTAAAATATACTATAATATAGTATAATATAGTAAAATATAGTACAATATAGTATAATATAGTATAATATTGTATAATATAGTATAATATACTCTAATATAGTATAATATAGTATAATATAGTATAATATAGTATAATATAGTATAATATAGTATATATAGTATAATATAGTAAAATATAGTATAATATAGTATAATATACTATAGTATAGTTTAATATAGTATAATATAGTATAATATAGTATAATATAGTAAAATATAGTATAATATAGTAAAATATAGTATAATATAGTAAAATATAGTATAATATAGTATAATATAGTATAATATAGTAAAATATAGTATAATATAATATAATATAGTAAAATATAGTATAATATAGTATAATATAGTAAAATATAGTATAATATAGTGAAATATAGTATAATATGGTATAATATATAGTATAATATAGTAAAATATAGTATAATATACTATAATATAGTATAATATAGTAAAATATAGTATAATATAGTATAATATAGTATAATATAGTAAAATATAGTATAATATAGTATAATATAGTAAAAAATACTATAATATAGTATAATATAGTATAATATAGTATTATATAGTATAATATATAGTATAATAAGTTGTAGAATATAGTATAATATAGTATAATATAGTATAATATACTATAATATAGTATAATATAGTATAATATACTATAATATAGTAAAATATACTATAATATAGTAAAATATAGTATAATATAGTATAATATAGTATAATATAGTATAATATAGTAAAATGTAGTATAATATAGTATAATATAGTATAATATAGTATAATATAGTATAATATAGTATAATATAGTATAATATAGTAAAATATAGTATAATATAGTATAATATAGTATAATATAGTAAAATATAGTATAGTATACTATAGTATAGTATAATATAGTAAAATATAGTATAATATAGTAAAATATAGTATAATATAGTAAAATATAGTATAATATAGTAAAATATAGTATAATATAGTATAATATACTATAATATAGTATAATATAGTATAATATACTATAATATAGTATAATATAGTATAATATAGTATAATATAGTATAATATAGTATAATATACTATAGTATAGTATAATATAGTATAATATAGTATAATATAATAAAATATAGTATAACATAGTGAAATATAGTAAAATATAGTAAAATATAGTGAAATATAGTATAATATAGTATAATATAGTAAAATATAGTATAATATAGTGAAATATAGTATAATATAGTATAATATAGTATAATATAGTAAAATATAGTATAATATAATAGAATATAGTATAATATAGTATAATATAGTATAATATAGTATAATATAGTATAATATAGTAAAATATAGTATAATATAGTAAAATATAGTATAATATAGTATAATATAGTATAATATAGTAAAATATAGTATAATATAGTATTATATAGTATAATATAGTAGTATAATATAGTAAAATATAGTATAATATAGTAAAATATAGTATAATATAGTATAATATAGTATACTATAGTATAATATAGTATAATATAGTATAATATAGTATAATATAGTATAATATAGTAAAATATAGTATAATATAGTATAATATACTATAATATAGTATAATATAGTATAATATAGTAAAATATAGTATAATATAGTATAATATAATATAATATAGTAAAATATAGTACAATATAGTAAAATATATTATAATATAGCATAATATACTATAATATAGTTTAATATAGTATGATATACTATAGTATAGTATAATATAGTGAAATATAGTATAATATAGTATAATATAGTAAAATATAGTATAATATAGTATAATATAGTATAATATAGTATAATATAGTAAAATATAGTATAATATAGTAAAATACAGTATAATATAGTATAATATAGTATAATATAGTAAAATATAGTATAATATAGTATAATATAGTATAATATAGTATAATATAGTATAATATAGTATTATATAGTATAATATAGTATAATATAGTATAATGTATTATAATATAGTATAATATATAATATAGTATAATATCGTAAAATATAGTATAATATAATATTATATAGTATAATATAGTAGAATATAGTATAATATAGTATAATATAGCAAAATATAGTATAATATAGTATAATATAGTAAAATATAGTATAATATAGTAAAATATAGTATAATATAGTAAAATATAGTATAATATAGTATAATATAGTATAATATAGTAAAATATAGTATAATAAAGTATAATATAGTATAATATAGTTTAATATAGTAAAATATTATATAATATAGTATAATATAGTAAAATATAGTATAATATAGTAAAATATAGTATAATATAGTAAAATATAGTATAATATAGTATAATATAGTATAATATATTATAATATAGTATAATATACTATAGTATAGTTAGATATAGTATAATATAGTATAATATAATATAATATAGTAAAATATAGTATGATATAGTATAATATAGTATAATATAGTAAAATATAGTATAATATAGTATAATATAGTATAATATAGTATAATATAGTAAAATATAGTACAATATAGTAAAATATAGTATAATATAGTATAATATATTACAATATAGTAAAATATAGTATAATATAGTATAATATAGTAAAATATAGAATAATATAGTAAAGTGTAGTATAATATAGTATAATATAGTAAAATATAGTATAATATAGTATAATATAGTATAATATAGTAAAATATAGTATAATATAGTATAATATAGTATAATATAGTATAATATAGTATAATATAGTATAATGTAGTAAAATATAGTATAATATAATATAATATAGTATAATATAGTATAATATAGTATAATATAGTATAATATCGTAAAATATAGTATAATATGGTATCATATAGTATAATATAGTATAATATTGTATAATATAGTAAAATATAGTATAATATAGTAAAATATAGTATAATATAGTATAATATAGTATAATATAGTATAATATAGTAAAATATAGTATAATATAGTATAATATAGTATAATATAGTAAAATATAGTATAATATAGTATAATATAGTATAATATAGTAAAATATAGTATAATATAGTATAATATAGTATAATATAGTATAATATAGTAAAATATAGTATAATATAGTATAATATAGTATAATATAGTATAATATAGTATAATGTAGTAAAATATAGTATAATATAGTAAAATATAGTAAAATGTAGCATAATATAGTATAATATAGTATAATATAGTATAATATAGTATAATATAGTATAATATAGTAAAATATAGTTTAATATAGTATAATATAGTATAATGTAGTAAAATATAGTTTAATATAGTATAATATAGTATAATGTACTATAATATAGTTTAATATAGTAAAATATAGTATAATATAGTATAATATGGCATAATGTAGTATAATATAGTATAATATAGTATAATGTAGCATAATATAGTATAATATAGTATAATGAAGTATAATATAGTTTAATATAGTATAATATAGTATAATTTAGTATAATATAGTATAATATAGTATAATATAGTATAATGTAGTATAATATAGTATAATATAGTATAATATAGTATAATATAGTATAATGTAGTATAATATAGTATAATGTAGTATAATATAGTATAATATAGTAAAATATAGTATAATATAGTATAATATAGTATAATATAGTATAATATAGTATAATATAGTAAAATATAGTTTAATATAGTAAAATATAGTAAAATATAGTATAATATAGTAAAATATAGTATAATATCGTAAAATATAGTATAATATAATATAATATAGTATAATGTAGTAGAATATAGTATAATATAGTGTGATGTAGCATAATATAGTATAATGTAGGGATTTTATTCGATCTATCTGTTGCGATATAAGAATCCCACGTGAATCCGGTATTGAAAATGTTTTATTTCTTAACGGTAGCTCGTACACAGAATGTTTTTCTCTCTCTCTCACTAACTCGCTGCTCACTTGTCGCTCACTGCTCGCCTTCCTATGATATACCCCTCGTCGTCTCCTGTCATTTCGGCGTTTATATATGAAATCGCCGTGTGTTCGCTAGCGACGGTTATCACCCCTTTGCCCTGGCTTCTCTCTCACGCACACACTCTCTCTTTCTCGCACCTTTTACATGCGTTCGTTAGCTGTTTACAACATAGACCGTTGACATCCGTCAACGGCCCGTGTTCGTGTCTTTCGCCAGCTGATCGGCGGAGGCGTTTTTGCCGTACCTGTAACGACCTAGTGTTGTTATGCCTGCGTTTTTTCTTCCTCTTTCGGTTCTAACGGCCTTTCGGCTCCCACACTCGGCCGTTCTGCAATGATATCTGGCCTCAGATATCCAACGCATCTTCTTCGTCGCTAAGGTCGGAATCTGAATCGTGGGTCCAAATTTTCATATAGTCCGCTGCCGTACTGGTTTCCCTTGGCCCGTCATGATAACCTATTTTTTCTACTATATATCGGTCATTACGCAAGACTCTAATCACTCGGTAAGGGCCGAAATACTTCGCTGACAATTTTGTGCCTGGCCCTTGCTGTGTCCTTTTAATTGCTACTAAGTCACCGATCGAATAAGAATTTGCGATTTTTCGACGCTTATTGAAACTACTTCTATTTTCCTCCTGTACTTTTGCTATCATTTTTTTTGCGTGCTCTCTCAGCTCACACCTTTCTTCGTTAAACAAGGCAGTCCATTCGCGCTCTAAAAGTTCTCTCAAAGGTGGATCATTCTGCAATCGCATGTCAACCCCGAACATTACCTGAAAGGGGGTCAAACCCGTACTACGACTAGCTGTGGCATTTAAAAATCGCTGGCAACGATCGAGGTGCTTATACCATTCCTCGGGCCGCGGAGCTGCGAGTTTTGTTAGAATGGGTATCAAGATTCTATTTATTCGTTCTACCTGCCCGTTACCCTGGGGCATCCCTGTGGTAATCGTCGTGTGCTCTATCCCCTCCACTCCACAGTAGTTCTCAAATTCTCCCGAGGTGAAGGCCGTACCGCGATCGGATATTATACGGCGCGGATTCCCAAATATGACGGATTGCTTCTTGAGCCTATCTATTACCTCGGCGGAAGTTGTGCTCTTGGTCGCGTATAACCAAACAAACTTAGCGAAGCCATCGACAACTAAAAAAATATGTTTATAACTCTTCTTAGTTGAAACGAGCGGTCCTAAATGATCGACATGATACGTGTCTAAAGGGATTCCGCCTTTCTCTACCGGATGCAGAAGACCCTCCCTTCTTCCATGTTTTCGCTCGGCAAGAATGCAACTGACACAATTTTCCACTACTTTCTTAATTTTTGGTCTCATGTGCGTAAACCAATAGTCCCGTTTGATCACTGACTCTGTTTTACCGATTGCAAAATGTCCGACCTCGTGAGCTCGTCTAATTATGCTATTTTGCATTGACTTTGGTACCACCAATTTGTAGTCACCATCAACGGTTTTAAACAAAAGGCCGCCCTGCACGCAATACCCGTCGATCGGCTTTTCCTTTATTGCGTTTATGAGTTTGCTAGTGTTCTCATCCGACGCTTGAGCCCTTTTTAATCGCGCGCTTATGCTATCATCACTTTCGTCTATCAACATACATTCAGGTAGTGGGTAACGACTGAGCGCATCTACATGCCGCATGCTATTTCCCGAACGATGCTCGATTGTATATTGGAATTCTTCGAGTAACAGTGCCCATCGCGCTACACGTACACAAAGATCTTTTTTTCGCATGGTTAGGGCAAATGCGCGGCAGTCTGTAACGATTTTGAACGGTATACCGAGTAAATAAACGCGGAATTTTCGCAAGGACTTGATAATCGCTAAGCATTCTAATTCGTAACTAGCGTAATTTGCTTCTGCGGCGTTCGTTTTACCGCTTGCATAATAGACTGGGTGTAATGCTCCGTCGGTGCTATCGCGCTGCAACAAAACACTTCCGAACCCGAATTTTGACGCATCAGTATGAAGTTCCGTTTCAGCACCTACTTCATATAATCTCAACACAGGTTTCTTGGTTAACGCTTGTTTCAGTTGTTCGAACGCTAGTACGTGCTCGCTTTCGAACCGAAATTTTTCATTAGATTTTAAAAGATCTGTGAGGGGTCTGGCAATTAATGAATAGTAGTTGATAAATTTTCTAAAATACCCGGTCAGCCCTAGAAAACTTTGAACGGCGCGTATCGATGTCGGTTTGCGGAACGAGGCTACTGCCTCAGTTTTACGCTCGGATGGTCGTACGGTTCGGTTTTCGACAATATGACCTAAAAATTCTACTTTAGTTTGTAGTAACTGGCACTTTTTCCAGTTGATTATCAAACCTGCCTCGCCCGCCGTTTTCAGCACCCTGTCTAAATTTTCGAGACCGGACTCTATGTCTGCCGACGGAATGATTAGATCGTCTAAATACGTTAGCACTATTTTTTTGTTAATTAAATCTCGGAACACTGCATTTACAAATTTCTGAAACAGAGCCGGTGAATTGCATAAACCAAAAGGCACTTTTAGGAATTCGTATTGTCCATCCGGAACGATAAAGGAAGTGTATTTCCTACACTCGGGTTTTATGGCAACGTGGAAAAATCCGTTTTTTAGATCGAGCGTACTATAGACTTTCGCGCCTTGCAATGCATCTAATTGATCGTCTATTAGCGGGAGCGGGTAGCGATCTTTAATAATTTTTTTATTCAACTGCCTGTAATCGACACACAACCGCGACGACCCATCCTTTTTCCGCACTAAGACAACCGGACTCGCGAAATCAGACAGTGACGGTTGAATGACTCCGTCGCGCAACCATTCCTGTATGTGCATGTTTACTTCGTTTCTTTCCAATACGGATAACCGCCTAGCTCGCTGATAAACGGGTTCTTCGTCTTTGAGAATAATTGTCATTTCGACTTCTACGTCGCGTACTTTCTTTGGCTCGTAATTCTCTACTATGGACATTACCCGGTCTGCGATTCGAGGATCCCGTATGTGAGATATATCTATTTGGTTTGCTTCTCCACACACGTCTATTTGCAACACCTCGGGCAGATCGGTTTCCGATGGCTGAGCCTCGCTCAGTCGACGAATCTCGACGTGTCCGTGATTAATGATTAACTGGACCGTATTTAGAAAATCTATCCCTAGCAAGAGACTATGACGCATAAGTGATTCGGGCACGACGTGTGCCATAATAGGATATGTAGACCCGTCAATCTCGATGGTGGCTGTGAACCCCCCTAGAGTTTTATTCGACGCAGACCCTATACCATCAAAGCAAACTTGTTTGTGTTGCAAATGCGGCACGCCTATTTTATCGTACACATCCGCTCGCATTAACGTTACATCGCTTCCGGTATCGATAAGGGCAGTTATTTCCGAATTATTAATTGTTACCGTTTTGAGGTACTTCCCTTTTGCTATCGTCTCGACGAGATGGCTGCCCGCCACGGCCGACGTCTTCTTTGGGCATCCGGAAGCAATGTGCCCAAACTCCCGACAGTGGAAGCATTTTGCACCTCTGCCCTTCGTCCGGCACTCGGCTGCTCGGTGACCCCTCCCTCCGCAGTTGTGGCACCTCTCGACGGTCTGCTGCTGATTGCTGGCGGCCCGCGGTCTCTGTTTTTCCCCGTATCCGCTGACTCCCGTCGTTTTCCTTGGAATTCGGCCAGTGTCAGGTCCTGGCAGTACCACCTTCTCGAAAACAGCGAAGAGGTCGGCTTTTGTCCTGACCTTTTCTATGCGGGCTTGGTTTCGCAGAGCTAGATCCGGAATTCCCTCGAGGAGGTATTCGACTATTTCGTCCTCATCGATGGGTACCCTGTTTCCTAAAATTAGTTTTTGGTGATAATAGTCGCTAAAACGCTCCCCGTACTCCCAACGTCGTTACTCAAATTCCCTTTTTCTAGCAAACTTGCTCGGGAGGTGGTGGAACATGCTCCGCATTTCCCCTAATAAATTGTCTATGGAGATAGTAAGGTATTCTGGCCTGGAGTGAAACCACTCCATTGCCTTACCTTTAAGTCGCGATCCTAATAGCAACCTCGCCTCACACTCAGACAACTGGTGAGCGCCCCTCAGTAGTTGGAATTGGCGTTCCCAGGGCTCGTACGGCTCGTCGCCATCGAAATGGCCCAGCAATTCGATGATGAGCGTCATACTGGCTCGCACTTGATAGCTTTCTTCAAACATCGATGCTCGCGGGGCGTTGACGTAATGGGCTTCCTCCATTGGTGGCTGAGCTGCATTTGTTCTCAAATTCAACTGCTGCAGCTGCCGCATCACCTCGATTTCACGTCGTGCTAGCTCCAATTCTTTCTTCAACATGTCCCGCTCCCGTTGAGCCATCACCATCTCGCGTCGCATCCATTCGGTCTTCCTCTCGTCCTCTCCTGGATGTTCCGCCATTGCCGATTCCTGCTGTACTTCAGGGGTGTCCACTGACAGCCCTCCCATTGGATCGGCATTCAGAAGCCTGGAGATGAGCTCTATTTTTGGGCCCGTGGTAGACTGTCCCAACTCTCGCAGTCTATCTTTTAGTTCCTGCACCGTGAATTCACTGTATTGTTCCATACTTGCCTCTGCTTCGACTTTTAAAATTACCCCACCGGATTTGATTTCAGTTTATTATCCCGGACGAGCCCCCAAATTGTAGGGATTTTATTCGATCTATCTGTTGCGATATACGAATCCCACGTGAATCCGGTATTGAAAATGTTTTATTTCTTAACGGTAGCTCGTACACAGAATGTTTTTCTCTCTCTCTCACTAACTCGCTGCTCACTTGTCGCTCACTGCTCGCCTTCCTATGATATACCCCTCGTCGTCTCCTGTCATTTCGGCGTTTATATACGAAATCGCCGTGTGTTCGCTAGCGACGGTTATCACCCCTTTGCCCTGGCTTCTCTCTCACGCACACACTCTCTCTTTCTCGCACCTTTTACATGCGTTCGTTAGCTGTTTACAACATAGACCGTTGACATCCGTCAACGGCCCGTGTTCGTGTCTTTCGCCAGCTGATCGGCGGAGGCGTTTTTGCCGTACCTGTAACGGCCTAGTGTTGTTATGCCTGCGTTTTTTCTTCCTCTTTCGGTTCTAACGGCCTTTCGGCTCCCACAATAATATAGTATAATGAAGCATAATATAGTTTAATGTAGTATAATATAGTATAATTTAGTATAATATAGTAAAAGGTAGCATAATATAGTGTCGTATGGTGTAATATAGTATAATGTAGTATAATATAGTATAATGTAGTGTAATGTAGTATAATATAGTATAATACTGTATAATGTAAGATAATGTAGCATAATATAATATAATATAGTACAATATAGTAAAATGTAGCATAATATAGTATAACGTTGCATAATATAGTATAATATAGTATAATATATTACAATATAGTAAAATATAGTATAATAGAGTATAATGTACTATAATATAGTTTAATATAGTATAATATAGTATAATATAGCAAAATTTAGTATAATATAATATAATATAATAAAATATAGTATAATATAGTAAAGTGTAGTATAATATAGTATAATATAGTAAAATATAGTATAATATAGTATAATATAGTATAATACAGTAAAATATAGTATAATATAGTATAATGTAGTAAAATATAGTTTAATATAGTATAATATAGTATAATGTACTATAATATAGTTTAATATAGTAAAATATAGTATAATATAGTATAATATAGTATAATGTAGTATAATATAGTATAATATAGTATAATGTACTATAATATAGTTTAATATAGTAAAATATAGTATAATATAGTATAATGTAGTAAAATATAGTATAATATAGTATAATATAGCAAAATATAGTATAATATAGTAAAATATAGTATAATATAGTATAATATAGTATAATATAGTATAATATAGTATAATATAGTATAATATAGTAAAATATAGTATAATATAGTATAATATAGTATAATATAGTAAAATATAGTATAATATAGTATAATATAGTAAAATATAGTATAATATAGTATAATATAGTATAATGTAGTAGAATATAGTATAATATGGTATAATATAGTTTAATATAGTAAAATATAGTATAATATAGTATAATATAGTATAATGTACTATAATATAGTTTAATATAGTAAAATATAGTATAATATAGTATAATATAGTATAATGTAGTAGAATATAGTATAATATAGTATAATATAGTTTAATATAGTAAAATATAGTATAATATAGTATAATATAGTATAATATAGTATAATATAGTAAAATATAGTATAATATAGTATAATATAGTATAATATAGTATAATATAGTATAATATAGTATAATATAGTATAATATAGTATAATATAGTATAATATAGTATAATGTAGTATAATATAGTATAATATAGTATAATATAGTATAATATAGTATAATATAGTATAATATAGTATAATATAGTATAATGTAGTATAATGTAGTATAATATACCAAAATATAGTATAATATAGTATAATATGGCATAATGTAGTATAATATAGTTTAATATAGTATAATATAGTGTAATATAGTATAATGTAAAATAATATAGTATAATGTAGTATAATATAGTATAATATAGTGTAATACAGAACAATATAGTATAGTATAATATAATATACCAAAATATAGTATAATATAGTATAATATAGTATAATATAGTATAATATAGTATAATATAGTATAATATAGTATAATGTAGTATAATATAGTATAATGTAGTATAATATAGTATAATATAGTATAATATAGTATAATATAGTATAATATAGTAAAATATAGTATAATATAGTAAAATATAGTATAATATAGTATAATATAGTATAATGTAGTAGAATATAGTATAATATAGTATAATATAGTATAATATAGTATAATATAGTTTAATATAGTATAATATAGTAAAATATGGTACAATATAGTATAATGTAGTATAATATAGTATCGTGTGGTATAATATAGTATAATATAGTATAATATAGTATAATATAGTATAATATAGTATAATATAGTATAATATAGTGAAATATAGTATAATATAGTATAATGTAGTATAATATAGTATAATATAGTATAATATAGTAAATTGTAGCATAATATAGTATAATATAGTAGAACATGGTATAATGTAGTATAATATAGTATAATATAGTATAATATAGCATAATATAGTATAATATAGTATAATGTAGTATAATATAGTATAATGTAGTATAATATAGTATAATTTAGTATAATATAGTAAAATGTAGCATAATATAGTATAATATAGTATAATATAGTATAATGTAGCATAATATAGTATAATATAGTATAATATAGTATAATATAGTATAATATAGTATAATGTAGTATAATATAGTATAATGTAGTAGAATATAGTATAATATAGTATAATATAGTATAATATAGTATAATATAGTATAATATAGTATAATATAGTATAATATAGTATAATATAGTAAAATATAGTATAATATAGTATAATATAGTATAATATAGTATAATATAGTAAAATATAGTTTAATATAGTAAAATATAGTATAATATAGTAAAATATAGTATAATGTAGTAAAATATAGTATAATATAGTATAATATAGTAAAATATAGTATAATGTAGTAAAATAAAGTATAATATAGTATAATATAGTATAATGTAGTAAAATATAGTATAATATAGTATAATATAGTATAATATAGTATAATATAGTATAATATAGTATAATATAGTATAATGTAGTATAATATAGTATAATATAGTATAATATAGTATAATATAGTAAAATAAAGTATAATATAGTATAATATAGTATAATGTAGTAAAATATAGTATAATATAGTATAATATAGTAAAATATAGTATAATATAGTAAAATATAGTATAATATAGTAAAATAGTATAATATAGTATAATATAGTAAAATATAGTATAAAATAGTATAATATAGTATAATATACTATAATATAGTATAATATAGTATAATATAGTATAATATAGTAAAATATAGTATAATACAGTAAAATATATTAAAATATAGTATAATATAGTAAAATATAGTAAAATATAGTATAATATAGTAAAATATAGTATAATATAGTATAATATAGTATAATATAGTATAATATAGTATAATATAGTATAATATAGTATAATATAGTATAATATAGTATAATGTAGTATAATATAGTATAATATAGTATAATATAGTATAATATAGTATAATATAGTATAATGTAGTATAATATAGTATAATATAGTATAATATAGTAAAATATAGTATAATATAGTATAATATAGTATAATATAGTATAATATACTATAGAATAGTATAATATAGTAAAATATAGTATAATATAGTAAAATATAGTATAATATAGTAAAATATAGTATAATATAGTATAATATAGTAAAATATAGTATAATATAGTAAAATGTAGTATAATATAGTAAAATACAGTATAATATAGAGAAATATGGTATAATATAGTAAAATATAGTATAATATAGTAAAATATAGTACAATATAGTATAATATAGTGTAATATACTATAGTATAGCTTAATATAGTAAAATATGGTATAATATAGTAAAATATAGTATAATATAGTAGAATATAGCAGAATATACTATAATATAGTATAATATAGTATAATATAGTATAATGTAGTATAATATAGTATAATATAGTATAATATAGTATAATATAGTATAATATAGTAAAATGTAGCATAATATAGTATAATATAGTATAATATAGTATAATATAGTATAATATAGTATAATGTAGTATAATATAGTAAAATATAGTATAATATAGTACAATGTAGTAAAATATAGTATAATATAGTAATATATAGTATAATATAGTATAAGGTACTATAATATAGTTTACTATAGTAAAATATAGTATAATATAGTATAATATGGTGTAATGTAGTAAAATATAGTATAATATAGTATAATATAGTATAATATAGTAAAATATAGTATAATATAGTATAATATAGTATAATATAGTATAATATAGTATAATATAGTATAATATAGTATAATATAGTATAATGTAGTATAATATAGTATAATATAGTATAATGTAGTATAATATAGTATAATGTAGTATAATGTAGCATAATATAGTATAATATAGTATAATGAAGCATAATATAGTTTAATATAGTATAATATAGTATAATATAGTATAATATAGTATAATGTAGTATAATATAGTATAATATAGTATAATATAGTATAATATAGTATAATGTAGTATAATATAGTATAATATAGTATAATACAGTATAATGTACTATAATATAGTATAATATAGTAAAATGTAGTATAATATAGTATAATATAGTATAATGTAGTATAATATAGTATAATATAGTATAATATAGTATAATATAGTATAATATAGTATAATGTAGTATAATATAGTATAATATAGTATAATGAAGTATAATATAGTTTAATATAGTATAATATAGGATAATGTAGTATAATATAGTAAAACGTATGTATAATATAGTATAATATAGTATAATATAGTATAATATAGTATAATATAGTATAATGTACTATAATATAGTTTAATATAGTAAAATATAGTATAATATAGTATAATATAGTATAATGTAGTAAAATATAGTATAATATAGTATAATATAGTATAATGTACTATAATATAGTTTAATATAGTAAAATATAGTATAATATAGTATAATATAGTAAAATATAGTAAAATATAATATAATACACTAAAATATAGTACAATATAGTAAAATATATTATAATATAGCATAATATACTATAGTATAGTTTAATATAGTATGATATACTATAGTATAGTATAATATAGTGAAATATAGTATAATATAGTATAATATAGTATAATATAGTATAATGTAGCATAATATAGTATAATATAGTATAATGAAGTATAATATAGTTTAATATAGTATAATATAGTATAATTTAGTATAATATAGTATAATATAGTATAATATAGTATAATATAGTATAATATAGTACAATGTAGTATAATATAGTATAATATAGTATAATATAGTATAATGTAGTATAATATAGTATAATATAGTATAATATAGTATAATATAGTATAATGTAGTATAATATAGTATAATATAGTATAATATAGTATAATATGGTATAATATAGTATAATATAGTATAATATAGTATAGCATAGTATAATATAGTATAATATAGTATAATGTAGTATAATATAGTATAATATAGTATAATGTAGTATAATATAGTATAATGTAGTATAATATACCAAAATATAGTATAATATAGTATAATATAGTATAATATAGTATAATATAGTATAATATAGTATAATATAGTATAATATAGTATAATATAGTATAATGTAGTAAAATATAGTATAATATAGTATAATATAGTATAATATAGTATAATGTAGTAGAATATAGTATAATATAGTAAAATGTAGCATAATATAGTATAATATAGTATAATATAGTATAATGTAGTAAAATATAGTATAATATAGTATAATATAGTATAATATAGTAAAATATAGTATAATATAGTATAATATAGTATAATGTAGTAGAATATAGTATAATATAGTATAATATAGTTTAATATAGTAAAATGTAGCATAATATAGTATAATATAGTATAATGTACTATAATATAGTTTAATATAGTAAAATATAGTATAATATAGTATAATATAGTATAATGTAGTAAAATATAGTTTAATATAGTATAATATAGTATAATATAGTATAATATAGTATAATATAGCAAAATATAGTATAATATAGTATAATATAGTATAATATAGTATAATACAGTATAATATAGTGTAATATAGTATAATATAGTAAAATGTAGTATAATATAGTAAAATATAGTATAATATAGTATAATATAGTAAAATATAGTATAATATAGTATAATATAGTATAATGTAGTATAATATAGTATAATATAGTATAATATAGTATAATATAGTATAATATAGTATAATATAGTATAATATAGTATAATGTAGTATAATATAGTATAATGTAGTATAATATAGTATAATGTAGTATAATATAGTAAAATGTAGCATAATATAGTATCATATGGTATAATATAGTATAATATAGTATAATATAGTATAATGTAGTATAATATAGTATAATATAGTATAATATACCAAAATATAGTATAATATAGTATAATATAGTATAATGTAGTATAATATAGTATAATATAGTATAATGTAGTATAATATAGTATAATATAGTATAATATAGTATAATATAGTATAATATAGTATAATATAGTATAATATAGTATAATATAGTAAAATATAGTATAATATAGTATAATATAGTATAATATAGTATAATATAGTATAATATAGTATAATATAGTATAATATAGTATAATATAGTATAATATAATATAATATAGTATAATGTAGTATAATGTAGTATAATATAGTATAATATAGTAAAATATAGTATAATATAGTATAATATAGTAAAATATACAATAATATAGTAAAATATAGTGTAATATAGTATAATATAGTAAAATATAGTATAATATAGTATAATATAGTATAATATAGTATAATATAGTAAAATATAGTATAATATAGTTTAATATAGTATAATATACTATAGTATAGTTTAATATAGTAAAATATAGTATAATATAGTATAATATAGTATAATATAGTAAAATGTAGTATAATGTAGTAAAATAAAGTATAATATAATATAATATAGTATAATGTAGTAAAATATAGTATAATATAATATAATATAGTAAAATATACAATAATATAGTATAATATATTACAATATAGTAAAATATAGTATAATAGAGTATAATGTACTATAATATAGTTTAATATAGTATAATATAGTATAATATAGTA
>CM039643.1:6076437-6098377 GCA_022405125.1 Anthidium xuezhongi
TCGCGAAACCAATATTATTTAAAATAACACAATAACTACAAAGGTACCATTCGTCCGTTTTGTACCGTGCGAGGTTACGGGTGGACCTTCCCGTTAGAAACAGATTAACTGTATTTTAAATTTCTAAAGAATTCCCGAAGTCCACCCGTAGCTCGCAAAAAATCAGAATGGCAATGGGCCTTTCGCATTTCTTTCTATACATTTATTTGGGTGGCTAACAATCTGTACAAGGAACAACATCTGCAGTGCAGATTGCTAGCACGTTTATGACACGCAAGCCAGTAGAGCCGTTTTTGAGAGTCAACTTACTTTCAGTTTATTTTATTCTTTATCCTTCATTGTTAAATTTTTCCGTCCTCAACGGCTAATTGCATGTGTCATAAACGTGAATTTCCAAAGGGCCTCGAAGCCGGGCCTAGCGACCCTCAGCCAGGTCAGGTCCCGGAACCCAAGCCTAGCAGAAATTCCACCACGTTGCCAAATTTACAAATTTTACTACTTCCACCTCCACTGACACCATCTCGTCCGAACGCACCGCGTTTCGGACGCACGGAAGGGATGGATGTCAGTGAAGTCACCATCTAATTGGTCATCACAGTGACCAATTAGAAAAACTAAAACTCTAAGGACTGCCTCTCCGAATTTTCTGAGTTTTCCTAATTCGTGGCGACGGCAGTCGAAAGCAGTCTGCATCAATCTTCAGGAGGAGAATACTTCTCCTCAACCAAATCCGCGACTCCGGGGTGACGTACATACGCGAGGGCAAGTACGACTTGACCCCTCACCTCGATAACTCTTTGTTCAATTCACTCATCATCACACCGTTCTCTATAGTTATTTTATTTTGTTTCTTATTTTAAGTGTTTATTACATAAAGACTTTATTGTTACTAATACTACCGTGTCACATTCTTTCAAAACCGTCCACTCACATCATCAAATACTCCTGCCTCCAGAACGGGTCGCAAGGAGAAAAAATAAAACACGCAGCGCGACCCCTGGTCAAAGGCGGGATTTACGACCCCGACTTTCTTTCGTAGGCACCGACCGCGAAGCACGCCGCGTGACGCGAAGTTTGACAAGCTCGCGTAAATACATTTTTTGTTCCTTCGAGCCGGATTCCAGTGCCTTGGTATCCGAATAACAATCAGTGACAATCATATAACGGTGCAGGTGAGTGATAAGACTATAATACCTGGCATCAGCCAGCTCTCTAATCACACCAGTGATTTCAACTAACGGGATCATCTCGGGGAAAACCCCGAATCATCCAGTGCGGCGCAACCGTGCCACTGCTATATCCCTCCGGATCCACGGACGATCCGTACCTACAACCAGGCAGCAGCAGCCTGCCTTATCTGGACCGCTGTACGTAACCGGGCAAGCAGCCACGCTGTCGCACATCTGCAGCAGCAGGAGCAGCCAAGCAGCATCCCAACATCCTCCATCAGGACCATCCCGAGGAGGAAAACGAGGGGAACCAGGTTCACACCCTCGCAACGCCAAGGTAGGCTCATTTTTGATTTGCCAATTCCTGCAATCCATTCCATATCACCATGAGTCACCCTTCTGACTCGCAAACCGTCTCTTAAGGTATCAGTCTAAGCTCCCTGCGTCGCAGGCGTGGGGCCATTATCGGACAAGTAACGTCCTTTACAAAATTCTTGGACGAGTACCAACAATCTGGACGTCGCGATCTCCCTTTAGTTCGTGCGCATTTCAACGGGTTGACCGAAACTTGGAAGCGCTTCGACGATATCCAATCTCAAATCGAAGATCTTGACCAATCCGAACTCGACCGCCGATTTGAAATCCAGAATAATTATTATACAGTAGTTGCTCGAGCCGACCGGGTTTTGAATGGAGATCAGCCAGCTCGCGGTTCCACCGATTCCCCGTCGCCCACCGTATCTGCTCCGATGGCAATCAAATTGCCGGAGATGCGTCTACCCACGTTTGATGGCAGCATCGAGAAGTGGATTTCCTTCTACGACGCGTTCATGTCGATGATCGACCGTAACGACGATTTAACCGCGGTTCAAAAGTTACAATATTTACGATCAACCCTGACCGGAAAAGCCGCGGCGTGCATCGATTCATTGAGCACCACGGACGCCAACTATGCCGATGCACTTGAAATCCTAAAAGAAAAATTTCACTGCCCACGCCGAATTATTTTGCGTCATTGTGACGCACTCCGCGACCTCCCTAAATTGCATAAGGACACTCCTGAAGCATTAGGAAATCTGGTTGATAAGATCAATCAACATCTGCGCGCATTAAAGAATTTAGAAGAACCGGTTCCCTCATGAAACGCGCTCCTCATCTCAATTATACTATCAAAGGTCGGTCCGGAAACGACGTGGCAATGGGAACTGACCTTAAAGGACAAGGCAGTGCCATCCTATACCAATCTATTGGAATTTCTTAATAAACGGGCAAATTGTGCAGCAACAATGCCACCTAAACTCACTCCCACAACGAGTCGATCATTCGAAACCCATAAAACTCACAAAACAGACGTACCACGAGGTCACGCATTCCTTTCTACGAGGAATTCTGCGTGTGTTGTTTGTAAGGGTCCTCACAGCATCCACACTTGCCATCTCTTCTTAGCAAGGCCGGTAAAGGACCGGATTGCGACAGTGTCAAAGGCATCTCTGTGTCTCAATTGTCTAGGAGAGGGACACGCTCCCGCGCACTGCCGGTCAGGTAGCTGCCGAATATGCCATAAACGGCACCACACCCTATTGCACGATGCAAACGCGCAACAGTATTTTCGTAGCAACCATTCACCGCCCTCCGTTCATAACAACAAGCCGCCAAACGAGAATCAAGGAAATTCAGCATCCAGAACCTCTGGGCTGGACCCATCACGGTCCGAATGACAACTATCTTCGGATGCCCAATCGGAACACGAGATCGCGAACAAAATGAAACCGAATTTCTCCCAAAACAGTCTTCTCGTCACAGCCCAGGTCAATGTGTTAAATAATCTTCAGCGACCTATACGTTGCAGAGCTTTATTAGACACTGGTGCAACCACCAATCTCATTACGCAGCAACTCGCGAACCAGCTCGGTCTCACGCAACGAAAGTGTTTCTTCCCGATTGGCGTCCTCGACACGATGTCAACAACATCGACTCGTACTATCACGGCCACTATTGCATCAACCAGCAGCAACTACCAAAAGACACTCCCATTTCTAATTATTTCCAATATTTCTTCGCTGGCTCCGGATCAACCAATTAACAGGTCGTCAATAAATATTCCAAGGAATATTAAATTGGCCGACCCCGAATTTCATCGACCTGCGTCCATCGACATGTTGTTGAACGCCGGAACTACCTTATCATTATTACAAGTAGGACAAATTAATCTGACTCCTCAAAATGGTCCGGATCTGTACCTACAAAAAACCCTACTCGGTTGGGTCATCGGGGGGAGCACTTCCACATCCCTTCCAGTATCGGGCATCATCCATCATTCAAAGGGCAATCTAGAAGCAGACCTTACAAAATTTTGGGAAATTGAAGAAGTCCCACATAGGCAGCATCTCTCGGAGTCAGATCGAAAATGTGAATCACATTTTATACAGAATACCGTTCGGAGCTCTGACGGACGGTACGTCGTAGCTCTACCATTCAACGAAAGGATCTCACTGTTAGACGAATCTAGATCGCAGGCATTGAGACGATTACATTCTCTCGAGCGAAAGTTGCATCGTGATCCAGAACTGATGAAGGATTATCACGCGGTGCTGCAAGAATACCTGTCCCTCGGGCACCTGTCCGAAATCGAAACCGATCCCTCTTCGACCGACGGCTACTACCTGCCTCACCACGGGGTTCTCAAGGTCACTAGCCAAACTACTAAGCTAAGGGTGGTCTTCGATGGTTCGGCCAAAACTACCACTGGCATATCTCTAAACGACGCTCTCCACACTGGTCCAAAGATCCAGGACGATTTGTTATACATACTTCTCAGATTTCGGATCCATCAGTACGTTTTGACGGGAGACATCGAAAAGATGTACCGGCAATTTCTCATGCGACCTGAAGATCGAAAATTCCAGCGTATTCTCTGGCGGGGCAACGACGACAAAATAAAAACGTTTCAATTAAACACAGTTACTTTCGGACTATCAGCAGCACCCTATTTGGCAATACGTTGCCTTCATCAATTTGCTGAAGACGAGAGACACCGCTTTCCCAACGCCGCGAAGATTTTACAACGCGATTTTTATGTCGACGATGCACTGACCGGCGCGACAACGAAAGAAGAAGCGCTCGCGTTGCGCAAGGAATTAACCGACATCCTAAATTCAGCATGTCTAAACGTTCGGCAATGGGCATCCAATGATCGGGAGCTATTGGAAGGATTGCCTGAACAGGATATCAACCAAAAACTACATCTAGGAGAATCATCAACTGTAAAGACTCTAGGCGTATACTGGAATTCAGCAGACGATACTATTCTATACGCGGTCAGGACTTCAGGCGCATCCTCGCGCATCACTAAACGTTCTATCAGCTCAGAAATCGCGAGAATTTATGATCCTCTGGGGCTTCTCGCACCTGTAATAATTCGCGCGAAAATGCTACTCCAAAAAATCTGGACTTTAAAACTAGATTGGGACGAATCACTACCACAGAGTGTCCACGTCGAATGGGAAAGACTTTATACTCAATTACCTCTATTAAATAACATCGCCTTTCAACGCAAAACAGTACTTCAAGACGCTGTAACAATAGAACTTCACGGTTTCAGTGACGCAAGCGAACGAGCTTACGGAGCTTGCGTCTACCTCCGTTCCATCGACGCGTTCGGCAATATAAACATCGAACTTCTTGCAGCAAAATCGAAGGTAGCGCCTATCAAATATCAGACCATTCCACGCCTCGAACTTTGTGGAGCACTCCTTCTGACATCACTGGTCAAAACAATTCAGCAAGCCTTGCACATTTCCATCAATCAGACCATCTTCTGGACAGACTCCAGCATTGTCTTGCATTGGATCCGCAGTTCCACACACAATTTAAAAACGTTTGTAGCAAATCGAATCTCCGAAATTCAAACGCGAACAAACGCTACTGATTGGCGTCACGTTAGAACAGCCCATAACCCGGCAGATCTCATTTCTCGAGGTCTGTCTCCGGAAGAATTCCTTCGCCCAACCATCTGGCAACATGGACCACAGTGGCTGTCCAGAGACCAAGATCAATGGCCAATATGTAAATTGGCTCCCATTGATGTCATTCCTGAACAAAAGCAAAACATTTGCTTAACCACAACTCCAGTCGATGTTCAGATTCTGGAAAAATTCTCATCGTGGCCAAAATTAATCCGCGTTGTTGCTCGCTGTCTCAGGTGGAAGCGAGACAACCTCACTAAAGGACCATTGACACCATCAGAAATTAGATACGCTCACAACAACATCATACGGATGATTCAAGCACTACATTTTCAGGACGAGTTAAAAGGTCTCAAAAGGGAAGGAATCGCCGTTTTGAAGGGTAAACTTCTGAAACTTAACCCGTTCATCGATCAAGACGGGATTCTTCGAGTCGGAGGGCGTTTGAAAAATTCTACAATGCCCTTTTCACAAAAACACCCTATCATACTACCTAAGGCGAAAATTACATCCATCATAATAGAGAACGAACACAGAATTAATCTACATACTGGAACTCAAGCGACATTACACGCGATTCGGCGACGATATTGGCCAATTGATGGCCGAAGTCAAGTGTGGTCGTTCATAAAAAATTGCGTGCGCTGCTGTCGCGCCAATCCCCCTTCGACAAATTATATAATGGGTAATTTACCAGAAGCAAGGGTAACAGAAGCGCGCCCATTTTCCAATGTCGGTGTCGATTATTGCGGGCACTTTTACATAAAAGAGCGCCGCCACCGAAACCGAGCCCGGATCAAGGTGTACGTGGCAGTGTTCGTTTGCCTCGCCGTAAAGGCCGTACATCTAGAGTTGGTCAGCGACCTGACGACTGACGCATTTTTAGCCGCTCTTCGAAGGTTCATCGCGCGACGCGGGCATTGCCGGAGCCTCTACTCCGACAATGGCACCAATTTCGTTGGCGCGAAGAACGAGCTCAATGAACTCTACAAACTACTTCATTCGAACGAATTCAATGACAAGGACCAGGGTTTTCTTTCAACCCGTCTGATACAATGGAACTTTATTCCTCCTCAAGCTCCCCATTTCGGCGGACTCTGGGAGGCCGCAGTCAAGGCCTTCAAATCTCACCTCAAACGCGTAGCAGGAAACGAGCTTCTCTCTTTCGAAAATTTTAGCACCCTCATTACTGAAATAGAGTCAATTTTAAACTCAAGACCACTAACTCCAATTTCCTCAGACCCAAATGACATCCTAGCCTTAACCCCTGGTCACTTCCTCATTGGTGAATCATTAATGAGTCTTCCAGAACAGGACATCAGGGACATTCCAACCAACCGCCTCTCCAGCTGGCGACATGTCCAGAAATTGAAACAACATTTCTGGACCCGTTGGCATCGAGAATATCTAAATGAACTCACCACGCGCAATAAATGGGCCAAGGGGGCCCACCACATCAAGGAAGGCACAATAGTTCTCCTGCGAGACGACAACACTCCACCAATGGAATGGGCATTAGGCAGAGTAATTAAAATTCACCCAGGATCCGACGGCATTGTTCGTGCCGCTACGATTAAAACAGCCACGAACGTGCTTGATCGGCCGGTGAAAAAACTCGTGCCACTGCCCAATCAGTGCTCGGAAGAATCGAGACCACTAAAGGACACTTAATATTACGTGTTTATAAGTAGTTACATCCTATTAACCACCTAGCTAGATATCGTAGTATAATACATAGTTAATTATTCTAGCTTAAGTTACACCTTTTTATATTTCTTAGGAATAGTCATATATATATATTTATATTTTTTTTTTCTTTTTTTCTTTTCTCTCTAATTAAGCGCAAGAATTAGAATACTCTAATCATCATCCATACACTACTACACACTACACTACACTCTTACTTACCACTCTTGCTCGGTAGCCTCCCAACGGGGGGAGGATGTTTCGCTGAGTATCTCGCGAAACCAATATTATTTAAAATAACACAATAACTACAAAGGTACCATTCGTCCGTTTTGTACCGTGCGAGGTTACGGGTGGACCTTCCCGTTAGAAACAGATTAACTGTATTTTAAATTTCTAAAGAATTCCCGAAGTCCACCCGTAGCTCGCAAAAAATCAGAACGGCAATGGGCCTTTCGCATTTCTTTCTATACATTTATTTGGGTGGCTAACAATCTGTACAAGGAACAACATCTGCAGTGCAGATTGCAAGCACGTTTATGACACGCAAGCCAGTAGAGCCGTTTTTGAGAGTCAACTTACTTTCAGTTTATTTTATTCTTTATCCTTCATTGTTAAATTTTTCCGTCCTCAACGGCTAATTGCATGTGTCATAAACGTGAATTTCCAAAGGGCCTCGAAGCCGGGCCTAGCGACCCTCAGCCAGGTCAGGTCCCGGAACCCAAGCCTAGCAGAAATTCCACCACGTTGCCAAATTTACAAATTTTACTACTTCCACCTCCACTGACACCATCTCGTCCGAACGCACCGCGTTTCGGACGCACGGAAGGGATGGATGTCAGTGAAGTCACCATCTAATTGGTCATCACAGTGACCAATTAGAAAAACTAAAACTCTAAGGACTGCCTCTCCGAATTTTCTGAGTTTTCCTAATTCGTGGCGACGGCAGTCGAAAGCAGTCTGCATCAATCTTCAGGAGGAGAATACTTCTCCTCAACCAAATCCGCGACTCCGGGGTGACGTACATACGCGAGGGCAAGTACGACTTGACCCCTCACCTCGATAACTCTTTGTTCAATTCACTCATCATCACACCGTTCTCTATAGTTATTTCATTTTGTTTCTTATTTTAAGTGTTTATTACATAAAGACTTTATTGTTACTAATACTACCGTGTCACATTCTTTCAAAACCGTCCACTCACATCATCAAATACTCCTGCCTCCAGAACGGGTCGCAAGGAGAAAAAATAAAACACGCAGCGCGACCCCTGGTCAAAGGCGGGATTTACGACCTCGACTTTGTTTCGTAGGCACCGACCGCGAAGCACGCCGCGTGACGCGAAGTTCGACAAGCTCGCGTAAATACAAAAATAGCAAAATATATCAAAATAAACTAAAATATATCAAAATATAGCAAAATATACTAAAATATAGCAAAATATATAGTATAATAAGTAGTAAAATAAGGTATAATAGGGTAAAATATAGTATAAAATAGTATTATATACTATAATATAGTAAAATATATAGTATAGTATAGTAAAATATAGTATAATATAGTAAAATATACTAAAATATAGCAAAATATAGCAAAATATACTAAAATATAGCAAAATATAGCAAAATATACTAAAATATAGCAAAATATATAGTATAATAAGTAGTAAAATAAGGTATAATAGGGTAAAATATAGTATAAAATAGTATTATATACTATAATATAGTAAAATATATAGTATAGTATAGTAAAATATAGTATAATATAGTAAAATATACTAAAATATAGCAAAATATAGCAAAATATAGCAAAATATATAGTATAATAAGTAGTAAAATATGGTATAATTTGGTAAAATATAGTATAAAATAGTATTATATACTATAATATAGTAAAATATATAGTATAGTCTAGTAAAATATAGTATAATATAGTAAAATATGGTATAATATAGTATAATATAATAAAATATAGTATAATATAGTAAAATATTTATAGTAATATGTAGTAAAATATAGTATAATGTAGTATAATATAGTAAAACATAGTAAAATATAGTATGATGTAATAAAATATAGTATAATATAGTATATTATACTATGATATAGCAAAATAGATATTATAATAAGTACTGCGTAGGTTTCGGGGTATTTTACGGGTTCCGGTGGGCCTCTGGGGCTAGTGTTAGGTTAGGGTTAGGGTTAGGGTTAGGAGTCGGGCCCCTGGGCCGCCATCAGGGAGGCACTGGTTTACCACGAAGTGCCTCCCTACCTAAGGGCGGTGATCGGGGACTACCTGCGGGACAGGGGGATAGAATTCCCGGGCCGGGACGGGATCGTGCGGAGGGAGGTGGACCGTGGGGTCCCACAGGGGTCCGTATTGGGCCCGCTCCTGTGGGACCTCGGATACGACACGGTCCTGCGGGCTCCACTTCCCGACGGCGCCACATTAGTCTGTTTTGCAGACGACACACTTGTGGTTGCCGTCGGGAGTACCTTCGGGAGGACCATCCGTCGAGCAGAAGTTGCGGTGGCAGCTGTCGTCGCTAGGATCCACGACCTGGGGCTGCGGATAGCCCCGGAGAAGACCGAGGCCATTTGGTTTCATTCCAGGCCTCGGTCTCGGCCACCGGCCAGGTCGTGGATCCGGGTAGGTGAGGCTAGTGTCGAGGTCGGGTCGCAGATGAAATATCTTGGGCTCGTCCTCGACAGTCACTGGCGTTTCGAGGCACACTTTGACCGCCTCGTCCCCCGAGTGGAAAGGGCGGCGGCCGCGCTTGGCCGCCTCTTGCCCAACCTCGGGGGACCGGGGGATCGGGTGCGCCGCCTGTATATGGGTGTGGTGCGGTCTATGGCTCTATACGGGGCCCCTGTTTGGGGCCCCGACGCGATGGCTAACCGGCGCAGCCGCCAATTGCTGCGCCGGTTGCAAAGGCTTATGGCCATTAGAGCCATAAGAGGGTACCGCACCACATCCACGATGGCGGCGCTAGCTCTGGCGGGAGAAATTCCCTTCGAGCTTCAGGCGGCTGCACGCGCCACCGTTTATAGGCGCGTGCAGAACATCCGCCGGGATCGAGGGGAATCGCCAGAGCCCGAGGCGGTCGAAGACATCGAACGTCAGGCCCGGCGGCTCGCTCTTGCTAATTGGCGTTTGGAGTTTAGCCTCCATGCCAATGAGCGGGTCGCCGGGGCCCTCCTGCCATATCTTGAACAATGGCAGGAGAGGCGACACGGGAGACTCACCTACCGGACGACGCAGGTACTCACCGGGCATGGCTGCTTCGGTGTTTACCTGCGTCGAATAGGACGAGAAGCGACGGCAGTTTGCCACCACTGCGGCGAGGAGGAGGACTCGGCGCAGCACACGCTGGAGGAATGCCCCGCCTTTTCAGCGCTGCGCCGAGTCCTAAAGGCCCAAATAGGGCATGACCTCTCGCTCCCAGCAGTAGTTGGGGCTATGCTGGAGAGCGAGAGGAACTGGAAGGCGGTGGTCTCCTTCTGTGAGGCAGTTATCTCGCAGAAGGAGGCCGCCGAGCGGGGTCGGGAGTTGGCCGACCCCGCTCGAAGAGCCCGGGGGAGGCGGCGGCTACGTTTGGCCGCCGCCCTTAATCCCCCGGGATAACAGGAGGAGCCGGCGGACCGCCAGTAACGAGGTCCGCCGGCTGACCGGTATTCGGTTACCGGCAGGAGAGGGTGGCTGTCCTCACAGCACAACTTGAAGGGCAGCCACCCCGGCGGTCGCGACGTCCAGGGCGGGGGCCCTGGGCGTCTTGTTATGCGGCCGTCGTGAGGGAGCGGTGCGGGGCGCGGCCTCCCTGCACCGCTGAGTGAGGAGTATTAGGGGGGAGAGAAGTTTACCTCTCCCCCCTCGGGACGCGGCCGGCCCTAAAGGTTAAGGGCCGGCCAATGGCGTGGGGGAGCCGCGGTAGTGTTCGTCAGAGTTCCCGTGGCTCCCCCAATACGCCAGAAGCTGCACAGCGTCCGTAGGTCGCCGTGGAGGTTTTAGTCGGTAGAAATCCGACACTACCCGCCACCTCACCCCCGGGGGGTGGCGGGTGTCTTTGGAAGATTTCCTCCACGTAAAAAAAAAAAAAATAGGGTTAGGGTGGCAGCGAAAGCTGTCTGGGGACTTCTCACCTGTGGTGGGTCGAAAACCCTGATGGAACTGATGTTCTACCTATATCTGGGTACTTACCTGCGGGTACTTACCTTGGGTACTTACCTGTGGGTCCTTCCTGCGGGTACTTACCTGGGGTACTTACCTGTGGGTACTTACCTGGTGCGGAGAACTTCGGTGAAGTTGGTGGGCTCCAGACGGCGAAATCCACTTACCCCGCCTCCACGTGGTGTTGCCTGGTCCTTGCATCTCCTGGTTCAGCTGAAAAGTTGGGCGAGGGGGTGCAAGGGGCGAAAGGGGAGTGGTACAGGGAAGGGACTAAAGGAAGACGACCTGGGCAAGAAGTAGGAGAGTTTTAAATTTTAAAAAAAAACATGACGGACAAGACAAATAATGATAAAAATTACGGTGCAGGGGGGGTCGGATACCCCAGTACCGGCGTGAAGCGGGGTGGTGAAGCGGGCCCCGCCACGTCGTTATCTGGCAACCGCGGGAATGTGCTGGTGGAGAGCCAGGCCAGCACATTCTTAAAAGCTACTGGTGAGAACCAGGAACGAGGTGTTCAGGGCGATCCAAGAATGGCAAGTTTGGCAAGTTCGGAACGGGTGACGCTTTCCACGAGGAGTCAGGGAGGGGTGATTAGGAAGGATATAGGGGATAGGAGATACCAGGAAGAGAAGTTAGAGTCGGAGTTCATGGGTACTGCAAAGAAAGGAGATTGTCAAGCCGCAGTATTCCGCCCTAGAAGGACGCTGACTAGAAGTCCGATTAATAGCAAAAGCGGAGGAAACAGCCGAGGGATAGTCGAGAGTGTCAGTGAAGTGGACCTGACAGGAGACGAAGAGGAGGTGTTTATGGATGATCCGCAGCGGGGAAGAGAGACAGAAAGTAAAAAAGATGAAACAAAGATTAAGAGGGAAAATGAGATAGCCTGTGAGGATTTGGGCGGAGTGGGGTTTGCCCTGGAATCTACTGCGCATATCCTGGAAATGATTAAGGCGTCTGCAGAAACGGTTAAGTCCTATATGGATAAGGTTAAAGGAGCGAATCCAGCGGTAAGAGACATCTGCAGCAGACTCGAAAATGAACTTACTAGAGCTAGTAAGCTCACTAAAGCGGCGGTAAGACTCTACAAGGAGGAGAAAGCTGAAATGATGGAGATGAAGCAGCAGATAGCAGAACAGCTGGTGACACGAGTTCAAGTGGGTACGAGCCAAGCCGAAAAAGCTGTTCTAAATTATGCTAGAGTAGCTTCAATGAAGAGGAAGGAAATAACTCCTCCGGAGAGTAAGGGACAAAAGAGATCTAAGGTACAAAGGGATACGGAAGGCAAAGGGAAAGGGAAACCAGAAATTAGGAACATACAGGTACTTAGGGACACAGAAGGGGGAACAACATCAGAATCGGAGTGGGAAATTGTTAAAAGGAGGAGGAAAAAGAGTGGTAGCGAGAAGGAAGAGGATAGGACACCTAGGAAACAAGAGGGGAAAAGGAAGGACAAACAGAACAAGGTTCAAGGAGAGGCAGTGGTAGTCAAGGTTAAGCCCTCAGAGAATTTTGTGGAAATAGCTAGGAAGGTGAAGGACAGAATAGGAAAGGAAGCAGATGGTATTAAGAGTTTCCGGCAAACAAGGGCAGGTCACTTGTTGATTGAGTTTGACGCAAACAAAAACAGCGCGGATTTCCACAGAAAGGTCAAGACAGCCATCGGAGAAGAAAATCGCGTGGATAGATTGGTACCGAAAGAGGTCATTGAACTGAGAGATATTGACCCTACATTGGAAAAGGAGGAGGTGGTGGAGACACTCGCGGAGGCGGCAGGAATAGAAAGTGAACAGCTTCTTTGTAGAGTGTTTAGAGAAGGACCCCTGGGAACTAAGGTGGCGGTGCTCGAGGGACCTACTGTATCGGTTAAAAAGCTTATTAATTTAAAAAAAGTAAAACTAGGCTGGGTATACTGTAGGGTTAGAGGGGTGCCGAACATCACAAGGTGTTTTTGTTGTCACGGATTCGGACACGTGGCAACAAGGTGCCCGGAAAGGAAGGAGGGCATGGCATACTGCAGAAAGTGTGGAGAAGCTGGTCATGATATAGGGGAGTGTAAGGTACTACACCCAAGGTGCAGGCTCTGTTCTAAGTTAGGAAAGAACGGTGAACAATTAAATCATATTGCTGGAACATTCCGATGTCAGGCATACAAAGAGGAGGTGGCAAGGGCTACACGAAGGGGAGGAGTGAGGACCACAAGATGACAAAGATAGTACAGATCAATCTAAACCATTGCCGCCTTGCACAGGAACTGATGGGTAGAGTAGTGGAGGAAAACAATTTGGATGTTGTACTAATCAGTGAACCCTACAAGCAGCTAGAAACATGGGTAAATGACAAGGAAAATTTAGCATCAATCTGGATAACGGCAAGAGGTATTAATAGACTAGGGCCTGGGCGGAAAATTATTAAAGGGAGAGGATACGCTGCTTACAAGACGGCAAAGGTTTTAATAGTTAGCTGCTATCTGCCTCCCTCCTGGAAACAGGAAGAGGTGGAAGGAATGCTTCAGGAGATGGATGATTTGATAAGGGAAGTAGGGAGTGGGATAGGAAAATTTATAGCTGGTGACTTCAATGCAAAGTCACCCTCTTGGGGTAATCAGAAGCAGGATGGAAGAGGAGATAAAATTTTAGAATTCTGTGTGACAAATGCTTTAACACCTATTAGATCTAAAGGAAGCTACACTTTTGAAAGAAACGGTAGGAAGTCTAAAATTGATATTGCTCTTGCAGATAAGAAAATGATGAGTGCATTGGTAAATAGTGTAGTTTGTGATTGGTATTCCGCGTCAGATCACCTATACGTATTACATACCTTCGAGAAGTATCCGGATGTGGTAGGAAGAAGCCCTCAATCTCCATCGGAAAGACGTAGAATCCTGGACCTGAAAAAATTTAAAGAAAAGATTAGTAATTTCATACAAACCGGAAACCCTTCTACGGTGGAAGAAATCCTTGGATGTATCGAAGCAGCAGCCCTGGTCAGCAGAAAGGTCACCCCGTCGCACCTGAAAAATAAAAAACAGAATTATTGGTGGAATAATAACATAGAAAAGCTAAGACAAATCGCCAACAAAAATAGAAGAAAACTACAGAGATGCAGAACTAAGAAGGATCATCAGGGTATACAGGAGTTGCAAGAGGAGTATAGGAAGGCCAGGAAGGAACTCAAAACAGCAATTTTAAATAGCAAAAGGGAAGCATGGGCTAAACTCTGTGAGGAGATCGATGCGGATATCTGGGGGAAACCTTACAAAACAGTTATGAGGAAAATAAAGGAAAGGAAAAAGACCACGGTGTTGGGAAAAGAAGAAACCTTAAATATTATTAAAGGACTCTTTGAAACGACAGGATTGGGACTGGAAAGGGTTACCCTGCGAGAACTACCAGATGTAGAGAATGCAGAAGAACAGGAAGCACCGGAGGTCTCTGTGGAAGAAATAGAGGTAGCAGTTAAAAAAATATTGCCAAAAAAGGCCCCCGGAATCGATGGACTAGAAGGAGGAGCAGTGAGAGTTTTAGGTAAAATATGGCCTAACGGATTGGCTCGTTTATACACCAGGATTCTGAGGCAGGGTAGGTTTCCGGAAGTCTGGAAGAGGGCCAAAGTGGTACTTATTCCTAAGAAGGCCGATGAAGAGGGTAACATAACTGGCTACAGGCCCATTAGTCTCCTCCCAGTGCTAAGTAAATGCTTGGAGCACATAATTAAGAAGAGGATTGTTGATCGGCTGGAAGTGGGACCGTTCCGGCTGGCAGAAAATCAATTCGGCTTTAGACCAAATCGTGGAACGTTACAAGCGATGAGAAAACTCATGGACATCTGGAGCTTGGCAAAAAGAAAAGGTAAGCATTGTGCGCTTATTACTATTGATGTACGAAACGCCTTCAACACCATTAGGCATGTAAATATTTTGAGGGAACTGGAAGAAAGAAATTTTCCGTCGTATATCAGGGTGATATTAAGGAGCTATTTGCAAAACCGCACAGTCATAGCGGATACCCTTGAGGGGCCCGTTGAAACCCCTATCTTTGCCGGAGTTCCTCAGGGGTCGGTGTTAGGCCCAAATTTGTGGAACTTAGCGTATGACGGACTACTTAGGCTGGATCTAGGGAAGCAGACGACCCTAATTGGCTTTGCTGATGATGTAGGGGTAGTTGTGGTCGATAAACACCTAAGAGAGTTAGAAAAATATGCCACTTTAGCTCTAAATAAAGTGGCAAAGTGGATGATGGAGAACGGTCTTGAGATGGCACCTGAGAAAACCGAAGTAGTACTTCTCACGGGAAGGAAGCACTGGGGAGACCTAGATATATGGGTAGGGGACACCCAGGTACGGCGGCAAACCAGTATTAGATACCTAGGAGTTATGTTTGCATCAAATTTAAAGTTCGAGGCGCATATAGGAAAAGTCACCGATAAGGCCCTTAAAACTGCGACCGCATTAAGCTGGATCTTGCCTAGGGTAGGGGGCAGCGGACCCACGGCGCGGAGATTATATTATAAAGTCATCGAGTCCATGATAACATATGCAGCCCCTATATGGGATAAGGCGTGCGAGTTTCCTTCCATCAGGAACCGCCTAAAAAAGACCCAGAAGGTGGCCCTTACGAGGGTTGCAAGATGCTACCGTACCGTATCGGTGGACGCTATGGCGGTCATAAGTGGTATAAAACCCCTTCATTTGAAGATCGGTGAAGCCAGGAGGATCTTCGACCGGCTGGAAGCCTCCAAGGATAGACAGGAAGTACCGGACACGGAAAAAATAAAAAACGAGGAACACCAAATTACGCTGGAACTTTGGCAGAAAGAATGGGAAAAAATCCCCCATGCGGCTTGGACTAGGGAGCTAATTCCTAATATTGAAGAATGGCTCAAGTGGGGACCACCCCTAGCTGACTACCACCTTGTCCAAATTTTGACCGGGCATGGGACCTTTGGGACCTATCTCAGCAGGATCGGTAAGGCAGAGACCGGTAGGTGCTCTTATTACGAACACGAAGTAGAGGACGACCCAAAACACACCGTCCTTCAATGTGCACGTTGGGAGGTCTTTAGGAGGGATTTGGGCCCAGAGTATGCAGCAGCGAACAGCATGGATCATATAATGAGGGGACTTAAGGACCCAGATAAGCGGAATATAGTCATGACCTACATTAAGAGAGTTATGTCGGAAAAAATTAAGATGGAAACAAAAAAGGACAAAGAGGCGCGGAAAAAGAAGGAAAAAACAAAGAAAAATGAGTAGTTGATTCAAAAGAGGAGGCTACTAATCCCCATGCCCCGAAGTAATACCGATTAGGTGGTCCCGGGGCAATAGGGGTAGTCCAACATGGCGCCGCATTGGTGGGGGTTTTTTAGTGGGTGCGAGCCCCACACTACCGCGGCACCTAACACCTAGCCGCGGTGTGCGTATAGGCATTTTCCCCCACCAACAGCAAAAAAAAAAAAAAAAAAAAAAAAAGCTGTCTGGGGACTTCTCACCTGTGGTGGGTCGAAAACCCCGATGGAACTGATGTTCTACCTATATCTGGGTACTTACCTGCGGGTACTTACCTTGGGTACTTACCTGTGGGTACATCCTGCGGGTACTTACCTTTGGTACTTACCTGTGGGTACTTACCTGGTGCGGAGAACTTCGGTGAAGTTGGTGGGCTCCAGATGGCGAAATCCACTTACCCCGCCTCCACGTGGTGTTGCCGGGTCCTTGCATCCGACGGTTCCGACTGCGTCCCGCGGTCGGGCCCGTTGGGTGCAGAGGGCGAAAGGGGAGTGGTTCCTGGTATGGATTCGGAAATCGACTTGGCATGAAACTGGACATATCTCCCATTTAAAGTTTAAACTATGACAGAAAGGACTAAAAATGATAAAACTTACGGTGCAGGGGGGGTCGGATACCCCAGTACCGGCGTGTGTCGGGGTGGTCAAGCGGGCCCCACCACGTCGTCATCTAGCGACCGCGGGGTGATGCCGGTGAAGGACCAGGCTGGCACACCTAACACTGCTACTGGTGATCCAAAAACTGGAGATCTGGGAAACCTGGAAACAGAAAAGGTTATTATGGACAGCACAAAAATACCTGATATTTTTTACGGTGCAGAGGTTATCGGAACCCTCAGTACCGGCACTGAAATGGGTGGTAGAGCGGGCCCAGCCATGTCGTCATCAAGAAACCGTGGGATGCATTCAGTGGGAAGCCAGGCTGAAACATCAAACAGGACTACTGGAATGATGCAAAAAAGTGGTGAGCTGGTGGAAACAGGAATCCTGGGAGTGACAGGAAAGGTCGAGGAACGGGACTATCTGTTTCGCCCTAGGAAAGCTCTACTTAGAAGTCCTATTAAGACATTACCGAAAAGCCCTATTAAAAATTATAGGAGTGTACAAAAAAAGCGGTTGGTCAGTGGAAATATCGGTGAGATAGACCTTACGGGAGATGAGGAAGAATCCCATACTGATGAGGCAAGTAATTTAAAGACAGAGGAAGCTAAGAGGGAAAAAGATGAAACACCAGAAATAAGAGAAGATTTTGAAGAAAATTTATGCGGTATTACCTTTGCATTAGAGGCAACGGCCCACATCTTGCAGATGATGAAGGCGTCAGCAGAAACTGTTAAAAGCTACATGGATAAGGTGAAGGGCGCTAATCCTGCTGTGAGGGATATCTGCTCTAGGATGGAACATCAGCTTAGTAGAGCTAGTAAGTTTGCTAAGGCTGCAGCGAAACTATACCAGGAGGAACAGGAAAGGATAAAGGCTAAAGGATATACAACACAGGAAACAGAGGGGAGAATATACGAACAAGGTACTCCTGAGAAAAAAATGGACATAACATATGCGGAGGCGACTGTCAACAAAAAAAGGAAGGAAATCACCCCGCCGGTAAGGGAAGGGGATAAAAGAACAAAGGTACAGGAGGAGGGTGAGAAACGACAGAGATTGAAACCGGAAGTGAGGAGGGTTGAAATTATCAGGAAAGCAGGGGAAGAGGAAAACTCGGAGGCGGAATGGGAATTCGTGAGGAGGAGGAGAAAAGGAAGCACAAAAGAGCCCAAAGAACAGAAGGAGGGAAAAGACACAGTGGACCTGGAAAGGAGAAGGGTAAGAAGGAGGGTTCCCCAAAGTGAGGCAATAGTGGTAAAGGTCAAACCTTCTGAGACCTTTGCAGAGGTGGCTAAAAGAGTCAAGGATAGAATTGGCAAAGAAACGGAAGGTATTAAAAGCTTAAGACAAACCAGAGCTGGCCATCTTCTTTTTGAGTTGGATCCTAATAAAGATAGCGTAGGGTTTCACCAAACCGTGAAAAGTGCATTAGGAGAAGATACTCGGGTTGACAGGTTGGTTCCTAAAGATGCGATTGAGGTCATAGATATAGATCCCACAGTAGAAAAAGACGAGCTGTTGGATACATTGGCGGATGCTGTTCGGATTAATAGGGAGCAATTGGTGTGCAGAGTTTTTAGAGATGGTCCTTTGGGAGCAAAAATAGCGGTGGTAGAAGGACCAACCCTGTATATTAAAAAACTTAACGAAAAAGGAAAAGTGAAGATAGGTTGGGTCTATAGCCGCATAAGACTGCTGCCCTTAATAACCAGATGCTATTGTTGCCACGGTTTTGGCCATCTTGCGGTGAGGTGCCCTGAGAAGAGTGAGGATGGTGGATACTGCAGGAGGTGTGGAGATGTAGGGCATGATATTGTTGTATGTAAAGCTTTAAAACCTAGGTGTAGACTATGTGTTAAATTAGGTAAAACTGGTGAATCACTTGCACATGTTGCAGGCACATTCAGATGTCCGGTCTATAAAGTAGAAGCTGCTAAGCTTTCTGGAAATGGAAAAATAGTACTGAAAAAATGATAAAGTTCGCTCAAATAAACCTAAATAGATGCAAGCTCGCACAGGAGCTCATGGAGAGGATAGCTGATGAAAAAAACCTAGATGCTATTTTTATTAGTGAGCCATACAGACAAAAGGACTTCTGGACCAATGATACCGCAAATCTGGCGTCTTTGTGGGTGACAGAGAAGGGAAAAAGAAATCTTGGGCCTAACTATAATACCTACAGACGAAAGGGCTGGGTAGCTACCAAATTTTGCGATTTACTGCTAATTAGCAATTATATGCCACCATCGTGGAGACAAGAAGATGTGGAATGTGCCTTAGAAGAAATGGATACCTTGATTCGTGGCATAAACAGAGAAAACAGAAAATTTGTAGCTGGGGACTACAATGCTAAGTCTCCGATTTGGAGTCAACATCAGCAAGATTCGAGAGGAGATAGTATAGTTGATTTTTGCTTTTCTAATGAGTTAACTGTTATAAACACAAAAGGAGATTTTACTTTTGAGAAAAACGGAAGAAAATCAAAAATAGATATAGCTTTTATAGATAAAAATATGTTAAGGTACCTGGTTTCGAGTAGAGTGTGCGACTGGTTCTCAGCATCCGACCATCTGTATGTGTTGCATACCTTCAATAAACCTGGCGATGAAAAGAAGACGCGAGTGACGGACTCCTGGGGTACGAGAAGAGGGCTCCTGGACCTGAAAAAGTTTGAACAAAATTTTAGAAATGCTATTAAAGTTGCGGTTCCTAGTACGATTGAAGACACCATCAAACTTATCGTAGAGACGACCCATGGCAGCAGACGTAGAGTTCCGGAACACCTGAAACAGAAAAAAAGCAAATATTGGTGGAATGCAGAAATAGCAGACTTAAGAGCGAAAGCAAATAAAATTAGGAGAAAAGCACAAAGAAGTAGAGGAAAGGTTGATCGGCAGACACAAATTAACCTTCAAAATCAGCTTAAGGATGCTAGAAAAGACCTGAAAAAAGCGATTATAAACAGCAAAAGGGATGCATGGCAAAAGCTATGTACAGAAATAGATAAGGACACCTGGGGAAAGCCATACAAGGCCGTAATGACAAAAATAAAGGGAAGGAAAAGAACAGAGTTGTTAGACAGGGTAGAAGCCCTAAAAATAGTTGAGGGACTTTTTGTCACATGCTCGCCTGATATGGACGAAAGAGCACCTGTCGTAATGGATGAAGGTAGGACAAGAGTGGACAATGCACAAGTTGACGAAGTTACTGACGCGGAGGTAAAGCGGGCGGCACAAAAAATCATGCCGAAAAAGGCGCCTGGGCATGACGGAATGGAAGGGGCAGTCGTCAGGCTGCTTGCTCAGATATGGCCCACGGGCCTGCGACGTCTTTTTACTTTATGTTTGGAGCAGGGGAGGTTCCCGGATTGCTGGAAGAAGGCTAAGGTGGTGCTCATACCAAAGAAGACGGATCAGGCGGGTAACATTGTAAGCTATAGACCCATCAGTCTGCTACCTGTTTTGAGCAAATGTATGGAGCAGGTGATAAAAGGAAGAATGGAGGACTCCCTGGAAAATGGGCCCACAAGCTTAGCGGAAAACCAGTTTGGTTTTAGGAAGCGACGCGGGACGATTCAGGCGATGGCACGGCTTATGAACATCTGGGGATTAGCTAAAAAGAAAGAGAAACACTGCCTTCTTATCACTATTGACGTTAAAAATGCGTTCAACACTATAAGACACAAAAACATCTTGTGTGAGGTGGAAAGAAGGGGTTTTCCCCAATATATAAATCAGATATTGAGGAGTTATCTTACAAGGCGCGAGATCATTGTTGATACTGCGAATGGGCCCATCCATAAAAACATCTTTGCAGGAGTGCCCCAGGGGTCAGTGCTCGGTCCTAATCTTTGGAACCTGGCATACGATGGGCTCCTTAGGTTACAGCTAGGTAAAAACACCACTCTAATCGGATTTGCTGATGATGTTGGGATCCTAATTGTGGATAAGTATTTGGAGGATCTGCAAAGACAGGCAAATATTGCGCTAAAGGTAGTTGCTAACTGGCTGCAGAGAAACGGTCTTGACATGGCCCACGAAAAAACCGAAGCTCTATTGCTTACAGGGCGTAAATTTTGGGGAGGACTCGATATTTGGGTGGAAAATGCGCAAGTCCAAAGGGTGAAAACTCTAAGGTACCTAGGAGTACTGTTTGGCCAAAATTGTAAATTTGAGGCCCATGTAAATAAGGTGACGGAAAAAGCTATAAAAACAGCTGCAGTACTTACCCAGATAATGCCCAGGGTTGGAGGTTGCGGGCTTGTAGCGCGTAGACTCTATTACAAAGTTGCAGAGTCTATGGTCATGTATGCAGCACCGATCTGGGAGGCGGCCAGTAGTTATCCCTCAATTAGGAAAAAGTTAAGGAGGGTCCAAAAAAAAACCGCGTTGGTTAGGGTGGCGAGATGCTACCGCACGGTTTCAGCAGAGGCGATGGCTATCATCACGGGCACTACACCACTCCACCTAAAAGTTGTAGAAGCCAAGAGAGTTTTTGATAGGGTGGCGAAGATAAATCCTGAGCAGTTAGATAAGATTAAAGAAATCAAAGAAGAAGAGGCGGCTGTTACCATGGAGCAGTGGCAACATGAGTGGCAAAGCACCCCACACGCAATTTGGACTCGTACGCTCATACCTAGCATCAAGGAGTGGATAAGTTGGGGCCCTACACTTGTAAATTATCACGTAGCACAGGTACTAACTGGCCACGGAGCATTTGGGACTTTTCTATTTAGGATTAAGAAAGCGGAGACTGATAGATGCTCCTTTTGTGAAAATGGGGTTGATGACCCCCAACATACTTTAGAAAGCTGTATTTGTTGGGCGGAGTACCGAAATGAGGTACAGCATCGGCACGGGCCCGTTACATCTGATAGGTTCATGGAGATGTTAAAAAACGAAAAAAGCAGAGAGGACATCATTATAATGGTAAAAAAGATAATGACACATAAAATAGCGGCTGAGAAAAAGAGGCTGTAGTGGGTGGTACGCATACCCTCCCCCCTGAAGTAATACTGAACAGGTGGTTCCGGGGGGGGCACGGGGTACCCAGATAGGCGTGGCGCAG
>CM039643.1:6098477-6128342 GCA_022405125.1 Anthidium xuezhongi
CTAACCCTAACCCTAACCTAACCCTAACCCTAACCCTAACCCTAACCCTAACCCTAACCCTAACCCTAACCTAACCCTAACCCTAACCCTAACCCTAACCCTAACCCTAACCCTAACCCTAACCTAACCCTAACCCTTTTTTTTTTTTTTTTTATTTCCTGTTGGTGGGGGAAAATGCCTCAACGCACACCGCGGCAAGGTGTTGGTGCCGCGGTAGTGTGGGACCTGCCCCCACTAAAAACCCCCACCAATATACCCGCCATCTTGGGCTCCCCTGTTTCCCCCGGAACTACCTTGTCAGTATTACTTCAGGGAGGGGATAATAAGGCCCATTCTTCGTCTAGTTATTTAACCACCTCCTGCTGAGTTTTTTGCTCTTTCACGCGCTTTTTCGCTTTCTATCTTCAAAGTCATAACGCTTTTTATAAATGTAATGACCAGTTTTTGCCTGTTTGGATCTTTGAGGCCTTGCATAACCTTTTCCATGTTTGGTGGTCCAGGTCCCATTTTCGCCTGCTTCCTGAGTTCCTCCCACCGTTGGCACCAAAGAATGGTGTGCTCCGGATTATCCTCTGTTTCCTCTTCACAGAAACTACACCTATCTGTATCCACTTTTCCTATCCTTTTAAGGTATGCGGCGAATGCCCCATGTCCCGTTAAGACCTGGGCCAGATGATAATCAGCCAAAGGCGGTCCCCATGTCAGCCATTCCTTTATGTCGGGTATTAACTTCCTCGTCCATACAGCGTGTTTGGTGTTATTCCATTCTTGCTGCCAAAGGTCCATTGTTTTCTCATGTTCCTCTTCGTGAATTTTCTCCTTTTGTTCGTCGTCGCTTCTCTGTTTTGTTTCCTCAATCCTTTCAAAGATCCTCTTCATCTCGTTTATCCTAAGGTGAAGTGGGACTATTCCACCTAGCACCGCCATGGCCTCTGCTGACACTGTCCTATAACATCTAGTAATCCTAGTTAGGGCCGTTTTCTGCGTCCTCTTTAATCGGGTTTTAATGGAGGGATATTCACACGCTGGTGCCCAGATGGGGGCAGCATAGGACACCATGGATTCCACCACCTTGTAGTAAAGTTTTCGGGCCATGGGCCCACACCCCCCCACCCTGGGCATGATCCAATTTAGTGTTGCTGCTGTTTTAAGCGCTTTTTCTGTCACTTTTGCAACATGTGCCTCAAATTTAAGGTTACAGGTAAAAAGTACTCCCAGGTATCTCACTACTTTCTCTTTGCGTACTTTCGTATCACCCACCCAGATATCTAATTCACCTCTATGTTTCCTACCAGTTAGCAATGTAGCTTCAGTTTTTTCAGGTGCCATTTCTAGTCCATTTTTCTTCATCCATGTTGCCACTTCGTTTAACGCTTTCGTGGCTATTTTCTCCAGGTCTTCCATGCGTTTGTCGACTACAACCAACCCCACATCGTCAGCAAAACCAATTAGTGTGGTCTTCTTTCCCAGGTTCATCTTTAAAAGTCCGTCGTAAGCCAGGTTCCACAAGTTTGGGCCCAGAACCGACCCCTGGGGTACCCCTGCAAAGATTTTCTTCTCAATGGGCCCTTCTAGAGTGTCAGCGATAATTGTCCTGTTGCGGAAGTAACTCCCAAGTATCCTACTAATGTATTGTGGAAACCTTCTATTTGCAACCTCCTCGAGTATGTTTCCGTGTTTGATTGAATTAAAGGCGTTGCGGACATCAATAGTGATAAGAACACAGTGTTTGCTTTCCTTCTTAGCCCTACTCCAGATCTTCATAAGTTTCGCCATCGCGTGGATTGTACTCCTTCGGGGCCTGAAGCCATATTGGTTGTCCGCTAGGCTGAAGGGTCCGTCCTCAAGGTGTTCCATCATTCTGGCTTTAATAACGTGTTCCATACACTTACTTAATACAGGAAGAAGGCTGATTGGTCTATAACCGGTAATACTTCCCGATTCGTCCTTTTGCTTAGGTATTAGGATTAACTTGGCTCTCTTCCAGCGTTCTGGGAAGTTTCCCTCCCTGAGAACCGTTGTAAAAAGGCGAGACAGCCCTTGTGGCCATATGTTAGCTAGAATTCTGACCACTACTCCCTCTAATCCATCGCTACCAGGAGCCTTTCTAGGGAGGATCTTCATCGCCGCCTGTCTTACTTCATCCAAAGAGACCTCAGGGACCTCAGGTTCTACATCCAGGCTAGTGGCTCTCGTCGTTTCACCCTGTAACATTTTGTCTTGAGTCGGTGGTTTTAACTCAAAAAGTCCTTCAATAATTTTAAGGGTCTCGTCCTTCCCTAAGAGGGCGGTTTTCTTTCTCCCCCGTATTTTACCCATTACTGATTTATATGGTTTTCCCCATATATCCCCATCTATCTCATTACATAACTTAGTCCATGCCTCTCTTTTACTATTCAAAATAGCTTTCTTTAACTTCTTCCTAGCCTCCCGATAATCCTCCTGCATCTCCACTACGGTATCCTTGCTAGCTCTTTCCCTTCTCCTCTGCAGTATCCTCCTTTTCCTGTTTGCGTCCTGTCTAAGTTGTTCTATTTCATTATTCCACCAATAATTTCTTTTTTTATGTTGCAGATGCTGCGGGATGGACCTTCTACTTCTGGCGGCTGCTGTCTCGATGGCTTCAAGGACTTCTTCTACTAAGGTAAGATCTTTACGCTCTACTATTTTACTAAATATCTCATTAAATTTTTTAACATTTAGGATTTTTCGTTTTTCTCTGCTTGCTCGTACTTCTTCTTCTTCTCCTCTACAGGTAGTTTTAAAAGTATGTAACACGTATGCATGGTCCGAAGCAGAATACCATTTACATACTTTGCTCTGGTCTAAGATTTCTAGTAATTTATTGTCGACCATCGCGAAATCAATCTTAGACCTTCTGCCATTTTTTTCAAAAGTGAATTCTCCTATAGACTTGATCGGTGTTAACGAATTTGATATACAAAACTCCAAAATGGCATCACCCCTTTTGTCCTGCTGATGATCGCTCCAGGCAGGAGACTTGGCATTAAAATCCCCAGCTATGATGTTATATATACCTTTTCCTTCCTCCCTGGTCATACGCTCGATTTCCAATAAGGCCCCATCCACCTCTTCTTGTTTCCACGAGGGGGGCATATAGCAACTTGTTATTATCCATTTTCCAGTTTTTATATTAGCGTATCCCTTACCCCTAGTTACTTTCCGTTCAGGCCCCAAGTTTCTATATCCCAGATCCGTAAGCCAGATCGATGCTAAGTTTGAGTGGTCGTTCACCCACTTATCCACTTGCTTGTACGGTTCGCTTATGCATACGATATCCAGACTTTCCTCCTCCACTACTTTTGCCAGTAACTCCTGCGCTAGCCTGCATCTATTTAAATTTATTTGTGCAATCTTAATCATTATGCAATAGTTTCCCCTCCTTTTCGAACGGCCCTACCCGCCTCTTCTTTGTACGCGTAACATTTGAACCCCCCAGCAATGTGTGCTAGTTGGTCTCCCTTTCTACCTAATTTAGTACACAATCTACATCTCGGTAATTTTGACCTGCAATCCCTGATGTCGTGTCCGAACTCCCCGCACTTCCTGCAGAATCCTCCCCCCTCCCTTTTCTCAGGGCAATTCTGCGCGACATGGCCAAAATCGTGGCAGTAGAAGCACCTTATGATGTTTGGAACTTCTTTAATTCGGCTATAGACCCATCCTAATTTAACCTTGCCCCTTTCTATGAGCTTTCTTACAGGTCTGATCGGTCCCTCGATTACCGCCAGCTTCGTTCCTTGTGGCCCCTCCCTGAATGTCTTACAGGTAAGCTGATCTCTACCTATGCCAGCCACCCCTGCAAGCGTTTCCATGACCTCTTCCTTTTCCACGGTGGGGTCTATATCCCTAACTTCAATAACCTCCCTCGGGACCAGTCTATCCACCTTAGAATCATCCCCAAGGGCTGTCCTCACCTTCCTATGGAAATCCATACTATCCCTATTTGGTTCGAACTCAATTAAGAGGTGGCCCGCCCTCGTTTGTCGGAACGTCTTAATTCCGTCCACTTCCTTGCCTACCTTCTCCTTAACCCTTTTGGCAAGCTCTATAAAATTTTCCGAGGGCTTGCTTTTTACCATCACTGCCTCTCCTTGTGTTCTTTTCCTTCTCTCCTTTCTCTTAGTTTCCTGTTTGCCACTCCCCATTCCTTTGTCCAATACCTCTAATGAGTCCTTTTTGCTGTTTTTTCTTTTCCTCTTCTTTACCACCTCCCATTCTGATTCAGAAGATATCCCTCCATCTGCTTCTTTCACGGTCTGAACGCTTCTGATGGTCAGTTTTCCTCTACTTTTTGTTTCCTTTTCTTCTTGGACTTTAGATCGCTTTTGACCGTTTCTTTCAGGGGGGGTGCTTTCCTTCCTCTTCATGGAGGTCACCTTTGCATAATTTAATTCCTTCCCCTCAGGTGTTCCGTTTTCCTCTTTTTCCTGTTCTCCTTGTGTTCTAAGTGGCGGCTGTTTACCTTCACTCCTTATCTTCCTGGCTTCCTCCCTGTAGAGTTTTGCTGCGGCCTTTGCAAGCTTACTTGCTCTACCCAGCTCCCTTCCCATCCTGTTACAAAGATCTCGGACGGTAGGATTTCCCCCTCTGACCCTATCCATGTATACTCTTACTGATTCAGCTGAACCCTTAAGCATTTCTAAGATGTGAGCCGTGGCATCTAAGGCAAAACCCACTCCTCCTATTGATTCTTCCATCTCTTCTTCTCCCTGGTTTTCACTAATTTCTTCTTTCTTAGTATCAGCTTCCTTTTTGATCTTCGAAGTGTCGTCCGTGAAAACGTCTGCCTCATCTCCCGTCAAGTCCACTTCGCTATAGCTGCCCGTCGTCGCCCTACTCCTCCCCCCACTATTTCCTTTTATGGGACTCCTTATGAGACTCATTCGAGGGCGAAAAATTTTTTCCTGCTCTTCCAAAGCTCCCTTTAAGGCCGCAGATCCTATATCCAACCTTTCCTCCATCCTTGTTTTATCAACAGTCGTCTTATCAGAACAATAATTTTTTCCTCTCTTCTCCATAACGTCCATAATTTCCTTTTTTTTCAGGTTTCCTTGGCCCTCCCTCTCAATCGATGCACCAGTAGCTCTTAAGGGTGTACTGGCCTGGTTTTCCACCAGTACACTCTCGCGGTCGCTGGATAACGACGTGGCGGGGCCCGCTTTACCACCCCGATCCACGCCGGTACTGGGGTATCCGACCCCCCCTGCACCGTAATGTTTATGTCCTTTTGTTGTGTCTGTCATGTTTTCATTTTAATACAGTCCTCCTTTATCCTTGCCCAAGTCGTCAACAATTTGTCCCATCCCTGTACCACTCCCCTTTCGCCCCCTGCACCCCCTCGCCCACCTTTTCAGATGAACCAGGAGATGCAAGGACCCGGCAACACCACGTGGAGGCGGGGTAAGTGGATTTCGCCATCTGGAGCCCACCAACTTCACCGAAGTTCTCCGCACCAGGTAAGTACCCACAGGTAAGTACCCCAGGCAAGTACCCGCAGGAAGGACCCACAGGTAAGTACCCAAGGTAAGTACCCGCAGGTAAGTACCCAGATATAGGTAGAACATCAGTTCCATCGGGGTTTTCGACCCACCACAGGTGAGAAGTCCCCAGACAGCTTTTGCTGCCAACCCTTTTTTTTTTTTTTTTTTTTTTTTTTCTGTTGGTGGGGGAAAATGCCTATACGCACACCGCGGCTAGGTGTTAGGTGCCGCGGTAGTGTGGGGCTCGCACCCACTAAAAAACCCCCACCAATGCGGCGCCATGTTGGACTACCCCTATTGCCCCGGGACCACCTAATCGGTATTACTTCGGGGCATGGGGATTAGTAGCCTCCTCTTTTGAATCAACTACTCATTTTTCTTTGTTTTTTCCTTCTTTTTCCGCGCCTCTTTGTCCTTTTTTGTTTCCATCTTAATTTTTTCCGACATAACTCTCTTAATGTAGGTCATGACTATATTCCGCTTATCTGGGTCCTTAAGTCCCCTCATTATATGATCCATGCTGTTCGCTGCTGCATACTCTGGGCCCAAATCCCTCCTAAAGACCTCCCAACGTGCACATTGAAGGACGGTGTGTTTTGGGTCGTCCTCTACTTCGTGTTCGCAATAAGAGCACCTACCGGTCTCTGCCTTACCGATCCTGCTGAGATAGGTCCCAAAGGTCCCATGCCCGGTCAAAATTTGGACAAGGTGGTAGTCAGCTAGGGGTGGTCCCCACTTGAGCCATTCTTCAATATTAGGAATTAGCTCCCTAGTCCAAGCCGCATGGGGGATTTTTTCCCATTCTTTCTGCCAAAGTTCCAGCGTAATTTGGTGTTCCTCGTTTTTTATTTTTTCCGTGTCCGGTACTTCCTGTCTATCCTTGGAGGCTTCCAGCCGGTCGAAGATCCTCCTGGCTTCACCGATCTTCAAATGAAGGGGTTTTATACCACTTATGACCGCCATAGCGTCCACCGATACGGTACGGTAGCATCTTGCAACCCTCGTAAGGGCCACCTTCTGGGTCTTTTTTAGGCGGTTCCTGATGGAAGGAAACTCGCACGCCTTATCCCATATAGGGGCTGCATATGTTATCATGGACTCGATGACTTTATAATATAATCTCCGCGCCGTGGGTCCGCTGCCCCCTACCCTAGGCAAGATCCAGCTTAATGCGGTCGCAGTTTTAAGGGCCTTATCGGTGACTTTTCCTATATGCGCCTCGAACTTTAAATTTGATGCAAACATAACTCCTAGGTATCTAATACTAGTTTGCCGCCGTACCTGGGTGTCCCCTACCCATATATCTAGGTCTCCCCAGTGCTTCCTTCCCGTGAGAAGTACTACTTCGGTTTTCTCAGGTGCCATCTCAAGACCGTTCTCCATCATCCACTTTGCCACTTTATTTAGAGCTAAAGTGGCATATTTTTCTAACTCTCTTAGGTGTTTATCGACCACAACTACCCCTACATCATCAGCAAAGCCAATTAGGGTCGTCTGCTTCCCTAGATCCAGCCTAAGTAGTCCGTCATACGCTAAGTTCCACAAATTTGGGCCTAACACCGACCCCTGAGGAACTCCGGCAAAGATAGGGGTTTCAACGGGCCCCTCAAGGGTATCCGCTATGACTGTGCGGTTTTGCAAATAGCTCCTTAATATCACCCTGATATACGACGGAAAATTTCTTTCTTCCAGTTCCCTCAAAATATTTACATGCCTAATGGTGTTGAAGGCGTTTCGTACATCAATAGTAATAAGCGCACAATGCTTACCTTTTCTTTTTGCCAAGCTCCAGATGTCCATGAGTTTTCTCATCGCTTGTAACGTTCCACGATTTGGTCTAAAGCCGAATTGATTTTCTGCCAGCCGGAACGGTCCCACTTCCAGCCGATCAACAATCCTCTTCTTAATTATGTGCTCCAAGCATTTACTTAGCACTGGGAGGAGACTAATGGGCCTGTAGCCAGTTATGTTACCCTCTTCATCGGCCTTCTTAGGAATAAGTACCACTTTGGCCCTCTTCCAGACTTCCGGAAACCTACCCTGCCTCAGAATCCTGGTGTATAAACGAGCCAATCCGTTAGGCCATATTTTACCTAAAACTCTCACTGCTCCTCCTTCTAGTCCATCGATTCCGGGGGCCTTTTTTGGCAATATTTTTTTAACTGCTACCTCTATTTCTTCCACAGAGACCTCCGGTGCTTCCTGTTCTTCTGCATTCTCTACATCTGGTAGTTCTCGCAGAGTAACCCTTTCCAGTCCCAATTCTGTCGTTTCAAAGAGTCCTTTAATAATATTTAAGGTTTCTTCTTTTCCCAACACCGTGGTCTTTTTCCTTTCCTTTATTTTCCTCATAACTGTTTTGTAAGGTTTCCCCCAGATATCCGCATCGATCTCCTCACAGAGTTTAGCCCATGCTTCCCTTTTGCTATTTAAAATTGCTGTTTTGAGTTCCTTCCTGGCCTTCCTATACTCCTCTTGCAACTCCTGTATACCCTGATGATCCTTCTTAGTTCTGCATCTCTGTAGTTTTCTTCTATTTTTGTTGGCGATTTGTCTTAGCTTTTCTATGTTATTATTCCACCAATAATTCTGTTTTTTATTTTTCAGGTGCGACGGGGTGACCTTTCTGCTGACCAGGGCTGCTGCTTCGATACATCCAAGGATTTCTTCCACCGTAGAAGGGTTTCCGGTTTGTATGAAATTACTAATCTTTTCTTTAAATTTTTTCAGGTCCAGGATTCTACGTCTTTCCGATGGAGATTGAGGGCTTCTTCCTACCACATCCGGATACTTCTCGAAGGTATGTAATACGTATAGGTGATCTGACGCGGAATACCAATCACAAACTACACTATTTACCAATGCACTCATCATTTTCTTATCTGCAAGAGCAATATCAATTTTAGACTTCCTACCGTTTCTTTCAAAAGTGTAGCTTCCTTTAGATCTAATAGGTGTTAAAGCATTTGTCACACAGAATTCTAAAATTTTATCTCCTCTTCCATCCTGCTTCTGATTACCCCAAGAGGGTGACTTTGCATTGAAGTCACCAGCTATAAATTTTCCTATCCCACTCCCTACTTCCCTTATCAAATCATCCATCTCCTGAAGCATTCCTTCCACCTCTTCCTGTTTCCAGGAGGGAGGCAGATAGCAGCTAACTATTAAAACCTTTGCCGTCTTGTAAGCAGCGTATCCTCTCCCTTTAATAATTTTCCGCCCAGGCCCTAGTCTATTAATACCTCTTGCCGTTATCCAGATTGATGCTAAATTTTCCTTGTCATTTACCCATGTTTCTAGCTGCTTGTAGGGTTCACTGATTAGTACAACATCCAAATTGTTTTCCTCCACTACTCTACCCATCAGTTCCTGTGCAAGGCGGCAATGGTTTAGATTGATCTGTACTATCTTTGTCATCTTGTGGTCCTCACTCCTCCCCTTCGTGTAGCCCTTGCCACCTCCTCTTTGTATGCCTGACATCGGAATGTTCCAGCAATATGATTTAATTGTTCACCGTTCTTTCCTAACTTAGAACAGAGCCTGCACCTTGGGTGTAGTACCTTACACTCCCCTATATCATGACCAGCTTCTCCACACTTTCTGCAGTATGCCATGCCCTCCTTCCTTTCCGGGCACCTTGTTGCCACGTGTCCGAATCCGTGACAACAAAAACACCTTGTGATGTTCGGCACCCCTCTAACCCTACAGTATACCCAGCCTAGTTTTACTTTTTTTAAATTAATAAGCTTTTTAACCGATACAGTAGGTCCCTCGAGCACCGCCACCTTAGTTCCCAGGGGTCCTTCTCTAAACACTCTACAAAGAAGCTGTTCACTTTCTATTCCTGCCGCCTCCGCGAGTGTCTCCACCACCTCCTCCTTTTCCAATGTAGGGTCAATATCTCTCAGTTCAATGACCTCTTTCGGTACCAATCTATCCACGCGATTTTCTTCTCCGATGGCTGTCTTGACCTTTCTGTGGAAATCCGCGCTGTTTTTGTTTGCGTCAAACTCAATCAACAACTGACCTGCCCTTGTTTGCCGGAAACTCTTAATACCATCTGCTTCCTTTCCTATTCTGTCCTTCACCTTCCTAGCTATTTCCACAAAATTCTCTGAGGGCTTAACCTTGACTACCACTGCCTCTCCTTGAACCTTGTTCTGTTTGTCCTTCCTTTTCCCCTCTTGTTTCCTAGGTGTCCTATCCTCTTCCTTCTCGCTACCACTCTTTTTCCTCCTCCTTTTAACAATTTCCCACTCCGATTCTGATGTTGTTCCCCCTTCTGTGTCCCTAAGTACCTGTATGTTCCTAATTTCTGGTTTCCCTTTCCCTTTGCCTTCCGTATCCCTTTGTACCTTAGATCTCTTTTGTCCCTTACTCTCCGGAGGAGTTATTTCCTTCCTCTTCATTGAAGCTACTCTAGCATAATTTAGAACAGCTTTTTCGGCTTGGCTCGTACCCACTTGAACTCGTGTCACCAGCTGTTCTGCTATCTGCTGCTTCATCTCCATCATTTCAGCTTTCTCCTCCTTGTAGAGTCTTACCGCCGCTTTAGTGAGCTTACTAGCTCTAGTAAGTTCATTTTCGAGTCTGCTGCAGATGTCTCTTACCGCTGGATTCGCTCCTTTAACCTTATCCATATAGGACTTAACCGTTTCTGCAGACGCCTTAATCATTTCCAGGATATGCGCAGTAGATTCCAGGGCAAACCCCACTCCGCCCAAATCCTCACAGGCTATCTCATTTTCCCTCTTAATCTTTGTTTCATCTTTTTTACTTTCTGTCTCTCTTCCCCGCTGCGGATCATCCATAAACACCTCCTCTTCGTCTCCTGTCAGGTCCACTTCACTGACACTCTCGACTATCCCTCGGCTGTTTCCTCCGCTTTTGCTATTAATCGGACTTCTAGTCAGCGTCCTTCTAGGGCGGAATACTGCGGCTTGACAATCTCCTTTCTTTGCAGTACCCATGAACTCCGACTCTAACTTCTCTTCCTGGTATCTCCTATCCCCTATATCCTTCCTAATCACCCCTCCCTGACTCCTCGTGGAAAGCGTCACCCGTTCCGAACTTGCCAAACTTGCCATTCTTGGATCGCCCTGAACACCTCGTTCCTGGTTCTCACCAGTAGCATTAAAGAACGTGCTGGCCTGGTTTTCCACCAGCACGCCCCCGCGGTTGCCAGATGACGACGTGGAGGGGCCCGCTTGACCACCCCTACTCACGCCGGTACTGGGGTATCCGACCCCCCCTGCACCGTAAGTTTTTTCCATTTTGTTCGAGTCCATCATATTTTATTTTTAAGTGAAAACTCCTATCTGCTTGCCCAAGTCGTCTCCGATAAGTCCCTTCCTTGTACCACTCCCCTTTCGCCCCTTGCACCCCCTCGCCCACCTTTTCAGATGAACCAGGAGATGCAAGGACCCGGCAACACCACGTGAAGGCGGGGTAAGTGGATTTCGCCGTCTGGAGCCCACCAACTTCACCGAAGTTCTCCGCACCAGGTAAGTACCCACAGGTAAGTACCCCAGGTAAGTACCCGCAGGAAGGACCCACAGGTAAGTACCCAAGGTAAGTACCCGCAGGTAAGTACCCAGATATAGGTAGAACATCAGTTCCATCAGGGTTTTCGACCCACCACAGGTGAGAAGTCCCCAGACAGCTTTCGCTGCCACCCTAACCCTAACCTATTTTTTTTTTTTTTTTTTTTTACGTGGAGGAAATCTTCCAAAGACACCCGCCACCCCCCGGGGGTGAGGTGACGGGTAGTGTCGGATTTCTACCGACTAAAACCTCCACGGCGACCTACGGACGCTGTGCAGCTTCTGGCGTATTGGGGGAGCCACGGGAACTCTGACGAACACTACCGCGGCTCCCCCACGCCACTGGCCGGCCCTTAACCTTTAGGGCCGGCCGCGTCCCGAGGGGGGGAGAGGTAAGCTTCTCTCCCCCCCTAATACTCCTCACTCAGCGGTGCAGGGAGGCCGCGCCCCGCACCGCTCCATCTCGACGGCCGCATAACTGGACGCCCAGGGCCCCCGCCCTGGACGTCGCGACCGCCGGGGTGGCTGCCCTTCAAGTTGTGGTGTGAGGACAGCCACCCTCTCCTGCCGGTATCCGAATACCGGTCAGCCGGCGGACCTCGTTACTGGCGGTCCGCCGGCTCCTCCTGTTATCCCGGGGGATTAAGGGCGGCGGCCAAACGTAGCCGCCGCCTCCCCCGGGCTCTTCGAGCGGGGTCGGCTAACTCCCGACCCCGCTCGGCGGCCTCCTTCTGCGAGATAACTGCCTCACAGAAGGAGACCACCGCCTTCCAGTTCCTCTCGCTCTCCAGCATAGCCCCAACTACTGCTGGGAGCGAGAGGTCATGCCCTATTTGGGCCTTTAGGACTCGGCGCAGCGCTGAAAAGGCGGGGCATTCCTCCAGCGTGTGCTGCGCCGAGTCCTCCTCCTCGCCGCAGTGGTGGCAAACTGCCGTCGCTTCTCGTCCTATTCGACGCAGGTAAACACCGAAGCAGCCATGCCCGGTGAATACCTGCGTCGTCCGGTAGGTGAGTCTCCCGTGTCGCCTCTCCTGCCATTGTTCAAGATATGGCAGGAGGGCCCCGGCGACCCGCTCATTGGCATGGAGGCTAAACTCCAAACGCCAATTAGCAAGAGCGAGCCGCCGGGCCTGACGTTCGATGTCTTCGACCGCCTCGGGCTCTGGCGATTCCCCCCGAGCCCGGCGGATGTTCTGCACGCGCCTATAAACGGTGGCGCGTGCAGCCGCCTGAAGCTCGAAGGGAATTTCTCCCGCCAGAGCTAGCGCCGCCATCGTGGATGTGGTGCGGTACCCTCTTATGGCTCTAATGGCCATAAGCCTTTGCAACCGGCGCAGCAATTGGCGGCTGCGCCGGTTAGCCATCGCGTCGGGGCCCCAAACAGGGGCCCCGTATAGAGCCATAGACCGCACCACACCCATATACAGGCGGCGCACCCGATCCCCCGGTCCCCCGAGGTTGGGCAAGAGGCGGCCAAGCGCGGCCGCCGCCCTTTCCACTCGGGGGACGAGGCGGTCAAAGTGTGCCTCGAAACGCCAGTGACTGTCGAGGACGAGCCCAAGATATTTCATCTGCGACCCGACCTCGACACTAGCCTCACCTACCCGGATCCACGACCTGGCCGGTGGCCGAGACCGAGGCCTGGAATGAAACCAAATGGCCTCGGTCTTCTCCGGGGCTATCCGCAGCCCCAGGTCGTGGATCCTAGCGACGACAGCTGCCACCGCAACTTCTGCTCGACGGATGGTCCTCCCGAAGGTACTCCCGACGGCAACCACAAGTGTGTCGTCTGCAAAACAGACTAATGTGGCGCCGTCGGGAAGTGGAGCCCGCAGGACCGTGTCGTATCCGAGGTCCCACAGGAGCGGGCCCAATACGGACCCCTGTGGGACCCCACGGTCCACCTCCCTCCGCACGATCCCGTCCCGGCCCGGGAATTCTATCCCCCTGTCCCGCAGGTAGTCCCCGATCACCGCCCTTAGGTAGGGAGGCACTTCGTGGTAAACCAGTGCCTCCCTGATGGCGGCCCAGGGCAGGGTGTTAAAAGCGTTCACGATGTCTAACGACACCGCTAAACACACCCCACCCCGGGAGACTGCGTTCTCCGAGAGGGACCGGACGCGCATAACAGCGTCAACGGTCGATCGTCCCTCTCGGAATCCGAACTGGCAGTCTGCCAGATCGGGGCCAACGCGGGACAGGTGCCTGGTGAGGCGGGAAGCCACAAGACGCTCAAAGAGCTTTCCCGCCTCATCCAATAGGCATATGGGCCGGTACGCGGAGGGAGAATCCGCGGGCCTACCCTCCTTTTTCAGGAGGACCATCCGTCCCCTCTTCCAAAGGTCGGGGAATACCCCCGACCTAAGACAGGCTTCGAACATCCTTCGAAGCCTTTCTCCCAGGACGCTCAGGGCCATGACCCAGGCACGACCGGGTATCCCATCCGGCCCCGGGGCGGTGTTCTTACCCCGAAGCCGATGGACAACCTCGGCCAACTCCTCAACACTGACCCCCAGTTCGGAGGACCAGTTTACTTCCTGGCCCTCCGTCCCGGAGCGAGGTTGAGACGTCTCCCCACCAGGGGGGAATAACGTGTCCACAACCCGCCCGAGAAACTGGGGGTCGAGGCTCTCCGTAACCGGGGGCGCCCAGGGACGTAGTCGTCCCATCACCATCTTATATGGGCGCCCCCATGGATCTCGGTCCAAAGAGCCGAGGAGTTCCTTCCAGGCCTGGGTCTTGGCCCTCCTGATGGAGAGCTGCAGGGCGCGAACCTTCTCCCTGTAGCGCCCATACAGCTCGGCAACCCAATCTTCCTCTACTCGTCGTCGTCGACGGGCACGGGTGTACTGGCGTCGCGCGCGAACGCATTCAGTGCGTAATTCCGCAATGTCGCGCGACCACCAGTACACCGCCTTCCTCGGGTGGACCCTGGCCCGGGGCATAGCGACGTCACAAATGGACGTCATTGCTCCCCGGAACCAAAGGGCTTCCACCTGCCCGTCGACAGGCCCGGCCGGTTGTTCTGGCCAGGCCACGACGTGGGTTGCCGCCATCAGGGCGTCCTGGTCCAGGCGCTTTAGCGCCCATCGCGGTGGTGGCCTTTCTGGACGACGCCGGGGTGCCACTTGCGGGGCAGCGGAGAGGCCGATAACTATGTATCGGTGGTCCGATAACGTTTCGACCTCTTCCGCTACCCTCCACCCCGAGATACGGCGCGCGGCTGAGGGGGTGGCCCATGAAAGGTCAACTATTGACCCCCCATTATGCCGCACGCACGTATGGACGGAGCCGGTATTGAGCAACCGGAGCTCCAGTCCCGCCGCCCAATCAAGCACCTCCTGGCCCCTCGAGTCTGTCCCGGGGGACCCCCAAGCCGTAGCTTTGGAGTTAAAGTCCCCCAGGACGAGTACCGGACGGGGAAGGCAGCGGGAGATACATCTCCCCACCCCGTCCAGGTACTCCTCGAATTGACCGAGGGGCCAACTCGGAGGTGCGTATACCGCCACCACCGCGATGTCTCCCCACTCAATAGCCAGGTATCCCCGCCCGCTTTCGATGACAGTGCAGGGCGGGGACCCTGGCTTCCCTCCCCAGAGGGTCGCGACGGAGCCCGTCTGGTCCCCCACCCAACTTGGGTGATTGGGGACCCTATAGGGCTCCGCCACGACGGCCAACCCCGCACCCCACTCGGCCAGGGTCTGCATCAGCAGATCTTGTGCCCTGGCCGAGTGGTTAAGGTTGGCCTGTATAATTGGGCCCTTGGGCCCCATTATGCGGCAATATCCATTGCCTCTGGGGCTGCAACTGTAGTTGCAGCCACAGGAGCACCAGCTGCTCCTGCCGCCTTTACTGGTGCCGGGGTGGCTGGGACCGCTGCCTTGGCCCCAGCCTGCCGCCCTTTCGTTTTGCGTTCCCGCTTTTTGCGGTACACGCCCGACCCCCGAGGCGATGGCCTGACGGCCTCCCCATGTCCGAACATACGGGACATTTAGGGGAGGCCGAACAAGTGTTCGCCTTGTGGCCCGGATCGCCGCAGATATAGCAGCGATCCGAGCGATCCATCGCGTTGGTGCACCGCTGCCTGGTATGCCCTATCTCCAGGCAGCGGAAGCACTGCAGGGGTCGGGCTTGGAGGGCCTCGACCGTCGCCCGGGTCCAGCCCACGGCTATTTTGCCAGCTATTGCCAGCTTTCTGGCTGCGGCCGCTGGGCACTGGACCCACAGGGTGCCGAGGCCGGAGGAGGATGACCGGATCTCTCCGGTATTAACGTCCTCCACCCGGCACCCTCCAGCCGTGGCGACGGTCTGTGCTACCTCACTGGGCGTGACCGAATCTTCGAGGCCGCGGATTCGAAGCTCCGCTCGCTTTACAGGCCTCGAAATGGCCACCCCCGTGCCCTCCAACGCCTCCCGCATCTTGGCGGCAAGGGTATCTGCCTTAGCGGCACCTTCGGGGCCCGGCACCTCGAGTATGAGGGCCCCTGTTACGCCCCTCCTGGGCCGCAGCAGAGGGATGCCGACCTCTGCCAGGTTGATTTTCGACCTGGCGGCCGACATCACCTCTGCGTAGGTGAGGTTTCCCCCGTCGGCACGGTTACGGTAACCGCTGCCGTGCGGGGGGGACGGGCCGGCACTATCCTCTTTGCTGGCCCGGAGGGGCCAGCTTTTGTCGCCTGCTTCGCAGCAGGTTTCACTGTTGCTGCCTTTGCCACGGCAGCCTTTTTTGCCTTCCGGCCGACAACCTGAGACCATGTCTCACCACTATCGCCTGTTGATTCAGTCGCATTTGGCTGAGCTGCGATTTTGGTGGCCTGCCCTTTTGTTGCCGGTTTCGGCGTGGCTGAGGGGGCATTGACCGCGGCCTTTTTTGCCCCCTTCCCCGGCTTGGCGGCCTGTGGGGTTTTAGCAGCTTGGCCGCCACTGGTGCCACCCTTCTTGGCTGCAGCCGAGGTCGCGCGGCCTGTGGTGTTGGAGATCAGCTCCCTCTTAAACGACGCCAGTTTGGCGTCTATGAGGGAGCCAATCCTGGCCAGTAGGCCACTTTCGCCAATCGCGTCCTTCTCCGAGGTGGACCCAGCCAGTTCAGCCAGGGGACCCGCCACCGTTCGAGCGAGGGCAGGAGCGGCCTGCGACCCTCGCGCCTCCATGTTTTGGCGGAGCACAGCTACCTCCGTTTCTAGCGCGGCTAGTTGGCCCCGCAGGAGGGTGTTGTCCTCCTCCAGCTTTCGCGTCGCGGCTGTAGCTGACCTCGAGGCCAACTCCACCGCGGCGGTGCGTGTCCGGAGGGCGGCCATCCGAAGGGCACGAATAAGGTTGCCCTTTAGTCCTTTGGAAATGGAGGCCACCCGCTCCACTTCCTGCTGGTGCTCCATCACCAATGCAGCCACGTCAGCTGTGGTTCGCTGACGCAGTTCCCGCGCCAGTTCTCCCTCGTCGGGCAAAGGGATGCTCCCCTTGCTGGGCCGGCGAGGCGGGCCTGATTGGTCGAGAATTGTTAAGGCCTCGTTCACCTCTCTCTCGGCATCCCCGACCAAACGCCGCTTAGCGTCGGCCCACCCGACGTCCTCCCATGTCGTGGCAGCCCGTCCTCTCTTTTTTGATGAGGAGCGACTGCCAGGTGCTGACGGCACGGACTCGAACGATGTGTCCGAGTCCGCAGCCGCATCCTCATCTGCTATGGAGGAGTGGATTCGCCCACTCCGCGTCTTCCGTCCCTGTTCGACAGGGCCAGCCACTCCGCTGCCAGGCCCAGGTATCCGCCTGCCACCTTGGCAAGCAGGTGGTGCGAACACCCCGCTCGACACCGGTAGGGACGCCGATGGCTGCCCATCGGCCCCCTTGTTGCCTACGGGTATAGGCGTAAGCCTGACCTCAAGGCGGCTGCTCAAAACGGCGCTAGACGAGCTAGCGCCACCCTCCCTCTCGTCAACTCCCACCACGTCAGATTGTTTATTAAAATTTATACACTCCATATCTGTTCCCACGAGTAGGTCGGAAAGAAGGTCACCCCGGGCAGAGCCGCCATACCCGGGGAAGGCTGATACACCCGGGGGGTCGCCAGGTACCCCGGGGTTGGCCGCTAGCGACTGGTGCACCCACCAGCCACGCCTGGCGCTTACTCCAGGCGCGCCCCTTCACCACGTACCTCAGCTTGGGGCGAGGGATTTTTTATAGAGGTTGTCATCCTCGCGGGCCGGCCGGTTAAGGCAAGCCCCCCGTTCCAGCGAAACATGACCACTGGCTTACGGTGTGTTGTATGCTCGGGCACTCCGGGGGTGCAACCCCGTACCGGGACGCATCTCGCGTCCCGGCCCCTGGAGAACTCACTGCCACTTGCTCGTTCGAACCCCGCCCCGACCGAGATCGAGACGGGGTCACAGAGAGCCCCACGTGAAGGTGAGACAAGTGGTCTTGACCAGTCGTGCCCCGCCGACTTCGCCGAAGTTCCCCGCCCAGCACAGAGCCGAGGCTCTGCCCTGGTATAAGGGAACATCAGCTAGGTCGTGGTTTTTGACCCGACCCGGAGGTTTGTGGAAGAGGCATGGGGACCTCGACCAACTGCCCCGGTATCAGGAAAGTGCACTCCCAGCCTCGTGCCCTCCACCCTAACCCTAACCCTAACCTATTTTTTTTTTTTTTTTTTTTTAACGTGGAGGAAATCTTCCAAAGACACCCGCCACCCCCCGGGGGTGAGGTGGCGGGTAGTGTCGGATTTCTACCGACTAAAACCTCCACGGCGACCTACGGACGCTGTGCAGCTTCTGGCGTATTGGGGGAGCCACGGGAACTCTGACGAACACTACCGCGGCTCCCCCACGCCACTGGCCGGCCCTTAACCTTCAGGGCCGGCCGCGTCCCGAGGGGGGAGAGGTAAACTTCTCTCCCCCCTAATACTCCTCACTCAGCAGTGCAGGGAGGCCGCGCCCCGCACCGCTCCATCTCGACGGCCGCATAACTGGACGCCCAGGGCCCCCGCCCTGGACGTCGCGACCGCCGGGGTGGCTGCCCTTCAAGTTGTGGTGTGAGGACAGCCACCCTCTCCTGCCGGTATCCGAATACCGGTCAGCCGGCGGACCTCGTTACTGGCGGTCCGCCGGCTCCTCCTGTTATCCCGGGGGATTAAGGGCGGCAGCCGAGAAACGCTGCCGCCTCCCCCGGGCTCTTCGAGCGGGGTCGGCTAACTCCCGTCCCCGCTCGGCGGCCTCCTTCTGCAACATAACAGCGTCGCAGAAGGAGACCACCGCCTTCCAGTTCCTCTCGCTCTCCAGCATTGCCCCAACTACGCTGAAGAGCGAGAGGTCGTGCCCAATTTGAGCTTTGAGGACTCGACGCAGCGCTGAAAAGGCGGGGCATTCCTCCAGCGTGTGCTGCGCCGAGTCCTCTTCCTCCCCACAATGGTGGCAGACTGCCGTCGCCTCTCGTCCTATGCGACACAGGTAGACACCGAAACAGCCGTGTCCGGTGAATACCTGTGTCGCTCGGTAGGTCAGTTTACCGAAGCCCCTCTCCCGCCACCTGTCAAAGTGTGGCAGGAGAGCCCCGGGAACGCGCTCCCCGTAGTGGGACATCAATTCCCGTTCCCAGTTGGAGAGCGCCTTTTCCCGGGCCTGACGCTCAAAGCCCTCGACCTCCTCTGGCTCTGGAAGGGCCCCTCGATGGCGGCGGCTGATCTGTACGCGTGTGTATACATACCAGCGTACAGCCGCCTGCCATTCGAAGGGAAGATCCCCAACCAGAGCCTGCGCCGCCATGTAGGAGACGGTGCGGTACCCTCTGACGACCCTGATGGCCATCCGTCGCTCTATCCGGCGCAGCAGTTGTTTGCTGCGCCGGCTGGCCATCAGGTCCGGGGCCCAGACTGGGGCCCCGTACAGGGTCATCGACCGCACCACTCCCATGTACAGGCGGCGCACTCGATCCTCAGGTCCCCCGAGATTAGGTAACAGGCGGCCAAGAGCGGCCGCCGCCTTTTCCACTCGGGGGACGAGGAGGTCGAAATGGGCCTCGAAGCGCCAGTGGCTGTCAAGGATGAGCCCCAGATACTTCATCCGGGAACCCACCTCGACACTGGCCTGACCTACCCGGATCCACGACCTTGCCGGTGGCCGAGACCGAGGCCTGGTATGGAACCATATGGCCTCGGTCTTCTCCGGGGCTATCCTCAGCCCCAGGTCGTGGATCCTCGCGACGACAGCTGCCACCGCTATCTCCGCAAGGCGGATGGTCCTCCCAAACGTCATCCCGACGGCAACCACCAACGTATCGTCTGCAAAGCAGACGAGACTGGCGCCGTCGGGAAGAGCGGCCCGCAGGACCGCGTCATACCCGAGGTCCCACAGCAAGGGGCCCAAGACAGACCCCTGTGGGACCCCGCGGTCCATCTCCCTCCGCTGGATGCCGTACCGGCCAGGGTACTCTACCCACCTGTCCCGCAAATACGCCCCGATCACCGCCTTTAGATAGGGAGGCACGTCGTGGTAATCGAGCGCCTCCCTAATGGCGGGCCAGGGCAGGGTGTTAAAGGCGTTGACGATGTCAAGAGACACCGCCAAACACACCCCACCCCGGCTGACTGCATTGTCCGAGAGGGACCGGACGCGAGTGATGGCGTCCACCGTCGATCGTCCCTCTCGGAACCCAAACTGGCAGTCAGCCAGATCGGGGCCAACGCGGGTCAGGTGGCTGGAGAGGCGGGAAGCGACAATGCGCTCGAACATCTTTCCCGCCTCGTCCAGGAGACATATCGGCCGGTACGCGGAGGGAGTATCCGCGGGCCTTCCCTCCTTTCTTAGGAGGACCATCCTGCCTTGCTTCCATATAGGGGGGAACTCCCCCGATTCAAAGCATGCGTCAAAGACGCGACGCACCTTCCTTTCCAGGATGCCCAAGGCCAAGGCCCATGCTCGGCCGGGGATCCCGTCCGGGCCCGGGGCAGTGTTCTTGCCCCGGAGCCACCGGACCACCCCGGCCATCTCCTCATCCGTGACCCCCACATCGGAGAACCGGCTTTGTAACCGGCCCTCCGTCTCGGGTAGGGGTCGGGACACTGGATCCCCAAGGGGAAAGAGTGTGTCCACGACCCGCCCGAGAAACTGGGGGTCTAGGCTCTCTGTGAGAGGGGGCGCCCAGGGACGTAGGCGTCCCAACACCATCTTGTAAGGGCGCCCCCATGGGTCTTTATTCAGAGAGCCGAGGAGATCATTCCACGCTTCGGCCTTGGCCTTCTTGATGGCCAGCTGCAGGGCTACTACCTTGTCACGGTAGAGCCCGTACAGCTCGGCAGCCCACTCCTCGTCCACATGTCGTCGTCGACGGGCGCGAGTGTATTGGCGTCGCGCGCGTACGCAATCGCTGCGTAACTCCGCGATCGCGCGCGACCACCAATACACCGCCTTCCGCGGGTGGACCCTGGCCCGGGGCATGGCGACGTCGCAAATCGACGTCATTGCGCCCCGGAGCCATCGGGCTTCCACCTGCCCGTCGACAGGCCCGGCCGGTTGTTCTGGCCAGGCCACGACGTGGGCTGCCGCCATCAGGGCGTCCTGGTCCAGGCGCTTGAGCGCCCATCGCGGTGGTGGCTTCGCTGGACGGCGCCGGGGTGCCACTTGCTGGGCAGCGGAGAGGCCGATAAATATATATCGGTGGTCCGACAAGGACTCGACCTCTTCCGCCACCCTCCACCCCGTGATACGGCGCGCGGCTGCGGGGGTTGCCCACGAGAGGTCTACTATCGACCCCCCGTTGTGCCGCACGCACGTATGGACCGAGCCCGTATTGAGCACCTAACCCTAACCCTATTTTTTTTTTTTTTTTTTTTTTACGTGGAGGAAATCTTCCAAAGACACCCGCCACCCCCCGGGGGTGAGGTGACGGGTAGTGTCGGATTTCTACCGACTAAAACCTCCACGGCGACCTACGGACGCTGTGCAGCTTCTGGCGTATTGGGGGAGCCACGGGAACTCTGACGAACACTACCGCGGCTCCCCCACGCCACTGGCCGGCCCTTAACCTTTAGGGCCGGCCGCGTCCCGAGGGGGGGAGAGGTAAGCTTCTCTCCCCCCCTAATACTCCTCACTCAGCGGTGCAGGGAGGCCGCGCCCCGCACCGCTCCATCTCGACGGCCGCATAACTGGACGCCCAGGGCCCCCGCCCTGGACGTCGCGACCGCCGGGGTGGCTGCCCTTCAAGTTGTGGTGTGAGGACAGCCACCCTCTCCTGCCGGTATGAAACAACCGGTCAGCCGGCGGACCTCGTTACTGGCGGTCCGCCGGCTCCTCCTGTTATCCCGGGGGATTAAGGGCGGCGGCCAAACGTAGCCGCCGCCTCCCCCGGGCTCTTCGGGCGGGGTCGGCTAACTCCCGACCCCGCTCGGCGGCCTCCTTCTGCGAGATAACTGCCTCACAGAAGGAGACCACCGCCTTCCAGTTCCTCTCGCTCTCCAGCATGGCCCCAACGACTGCTGGGAGCGAGAGGTCATGCCCTATTTGGGCCTTTAGGACTCGGCGCAGCGCTGAAAAGGTGGGGCATTCCTCCAGCGTGTGCTGTGCCGAGTCCTCCTCCTCGCCGCAATGGTGGCAAACTGCCGTCGCTTCTCGTCCTATTCGACGCAGGTAAACACCGAAGCAGCCATGCCCGGTGAATACCTGCGTCGTCCGGTAGGTGAGTCTCCCGTGTCGCCTCTCCCGCCATTGTTCAAGATATGGCAGGAGGGCCCCGGCGACCCGCTCATTGGCATGGAGGCTAAACTCCAAGCGCCAATTAGCAAGAGCGAGCCGCCGGGCCTGACGTTCGATGTCTTCGACCGCCTCGGGCTCTGGCGATTCCCCCCGAGCCCGGCGGATGTTCTGCACGTGCCTATAAACGGTGGCACGTGCAGCCGCCTGAAGCTCGAAGGGAATTTCTCCCGCCAGAGCTAGCGCCGCCATCGTGGATGTGGTGCGGTACCCTCTTATGACTCTAATGGCCATAAGCCTTTGCAACCGGCGCAGCAATTGGCGGCTGCGCCGGTTAGCCATCGCGTCGGGGCCCCAAACAGGGGCCCCGTATAGAGCCATAGACCGCACCACACCCATATACAGGCGGCGCACCCGATCCCCCGGTCCCCCGAGGTTGGGCAAGAGGCGGCCAAGCGCGGCAGCTGCCCTTTCCACTCGGGGGACGAGGCGGTCAAAGTGTGTCTCGAAACGCCAGTGACTGTCGAGGACGAGCCCAAGATATTTCATCTGCGACCCGACCTCGACACTAGCCTCACCTACCCGGATCCACGACCTGGCCGGTGGCCGAGACCGAGGCCTGGAATGAAACCAAATGGCCTCGGTCTTCTCCGGGGCTATCCGCAGCCCCAGGTCGTGGATCCTAGCGACGACAGCTGCCACCGCAACTTCTGCTCGACGGATGGTCCTCCCGAAGGTACTCCCGACGGCAACCACAAGTGTGTCGTCTGCAAAACAGACTAATGTGGCGCCGTCGGGAAGTGGAGCCCGCAGGACCGTGTCGTATCCGAGGTCCCACAGGAGCGGGCCCAATACGGACCCCTGTGGGACCCCACGGTCCACCTCCCTCCGCACGATCCCGTCCCGGCCCGGGAATTCTATCCCCCTGTCCCGCAGGTAGTCCCCGATCACCGCCCTTAGGTAGGGAGGCACTTCGTGGTAAACCAGTGCCTCCCTGATGGCGGCCCAGGGCAGGGTGTTAAAAGCGTTGACGATGTCTAACGACACCGCCAAACACACCCCACCCCGGGAGACTGCGTTCTCCGAGAGGGACCGGACGCGCATAACAGCGTCAACGGTCGATCGTCCCTCTCGGAATCCGAACTGGCAGTCTGCCAGATCGGGGCCAACGCGGGACAGGTGCCTGGTGAGGCGGGAAGCCACAAGACGCTCAAAGAGCTTTCCCGCCTCATCCAATAGGCATATGGGCCGGTACGCGGAGGGAGAATCCGCGGGCCTACCCTCCTTTTTCAGGAGGACCATCCGTCCCCTCTTCCAAAGGTCGGGGAATACCCCCGACCTAAGACAGGCTTCGAACATCCTTCGAAGCCTTTCTCCCAGGACGCTCAGGGCCATGACCCAGGCACGACCGGGTATCCCATCCGGCCCCGGGGCGGTGTTCTTACCCCGAAGCCGATGGACAACCTCGGCCAACTCCTCAACACTGACCCCCAGTTCGGAGGACCAGTTTACTTCCTGGCCCTCCGTCCCGGAGCGAGGTTGAGACGTCTCCCCACCAGGGGGGAATAACGTGTCCACAACCCGCCCGAGAAACTGGGGGTCGAGGCTCTCCGTAACCGGGGGCGCCCAGGGACGTAGTCGTCCCATCACCATCTTATATGGGCGCCCCCATGGATCTCGGTCCAAAGAGCCGAGGAGTTCCTTCCAGGCCTGGGTCTTGGCCCTCCTGATGGCGAGCTGCAGGGCGCGAACCTTCTCTCTGTAGCGCCCATACAGCTCGGCAACCCAATCTTCCTCTACTCGTCGTCGTCGACGGGCACGGGTGTACTGGCGTCGCGCGCGAACGCATTCAGTGCGTAATTCCGCAATGTCGCGCGACCACCAGTACACCGCCTTCCTCGGGTGGACCCTGGCCCGGGGCATAGCGACGTCACAAATGGACGTCATTGCTCCCCGGAACCAAAGGGCTTCCACCTGCCCGTCGACAGGCCCGGCCGGTTGTTCTGGCCAGGCCACGACGTGGGTTGCCGCCATCAGGGCGTCCTGGTCCAGGCGCTTTAGCGCCCATCGCGGTGGTGGCCTTTCTGGACGACGCCGGGGTGCCACTTGCGGGGCAGCGGAGAGGCCGATAACTATGTATCGGTGGTCCGATAACGTTTCGACCTCTTCCGCTACCCTCCACCCCGAGATACGGCGCGCGGCTGAGGGGGTGGCCCATGAAAGGTCAACTATTGACCCCCCATTATGCCGCACGCACGTATGGACGGAGCCGGTATTGAGCAACCGGAGCTCCAGTCCCGCCGCCCAATCAAGCACCTCCTGGCCCCTCGAGTCTGTCCCGGGGGACCCCCAAGCCGTAGCTTTGGAGTTAAAGTCCCCCAGGACGAGTACCGGACGGGGAAGGCAGCGGGAGATACATCTCCCCACCCCGTCCAGGTACTCCTCGAATTGACCGAGGGGCCAACTCGGAGGTGCGTATACCGCCACCACCGCGATGTCTCCCCACTCAATAGCCAGGTATCCCCGCCCGCTTTCGATGACAGTGCAGGGCGGGGACCCTGGCTTCCCTCCCCAGAGGGTCGCGACGGAGCCCGTCTGGTCCCCCACCCAACTTGGGTGATTGGGGACCCTATAGGGCTCCGCCACGACGGCCAACCCCGCACCCCACTCGGCCAGGGTCTGCATCAGCAGATCTTGTGCCCTGGCCGAGTGGTTAAGGTTGGCCTGTATAATTGGGCCCTTGGGCCCCATTATTATACACATTCCATCTCCTCACAGGGTGCAGCTACCACTGCACCCTGGGGAGCACCGTGTGCTCCGGCTACCTTTACTGATGCCGGAGCACCAGATTTCGCTGTGGCGGCCGGGGCTGCCGCCTTTGCCCCGGCCATCCTTGCTTTCTCGCCAGCTCGCTTTGCCTTGGCGGCCTTCTGGTGGCACGCCCGACCCCCGAGGCGGTGGCTTGCCGGCCTCCCCATATCCGAACACACCGGACACTTAGGGGTGGCCTTGCATTTGTTAGCCTTGTGGCCCGGGTCACCGCACACGTAGCAGCGACCCGAACGATCCACCGCGCTGGTGCACCGCTGTCTGGTGTGTCCCATTTCCAAACAGCGGTAACACTGTAGGGGTCGGGCCTGGAGGGCCTCGACCGTCGCACCCTAAACCTAACCCTAACCCTAACCCTAACCCTAACCTTTTTTTTTTTTTTTTCCTGTTGGTGGGGGAAAATGCCTCAACGCACACCGCGGCAAGGTGTTGGTGCCGCGGTAGTGTGGGACCTGCCCCCACTAAAAACCCCCACCAATGGGCCTCAATCTATCATGGCTGCCAGCTGCCCCGGGACCACCTGAACGGTATTACTTCAGGGCAGCGGTAATAATTCCCACCAGTGTTCTTATTTAAGCTGCTATCTTACATATTCTATCTTCAATACTATCATTAAGTCCTTCTTTGGGTGTTGATTTTCTCCGTCATTGTCCGCTTAATAAAAGTAATGATCGGTCCCCTTCTGGCTGGGTCCTCAAGGCCCCGCATAATCTGCTCCATGTTTATATTCTGCCGCTGTAGCTCCGCTTCTCTTCTAAATTCTTCCCATCGTATGCATCGTAGAAGTGTATGCGCCGGATCGTCTTCTTCATCTTCCTCACAAAATGGACACCTAGCTGTCTCGAACTTACCGATTTTTTTCAAATATGCTGCAAATTCACCATGCCCCGTCAGAACCTGGGAGAGGTGATAATCCGCCAATGAAGGTCCCCATTTTAGCCAACCCCTAATGTTTGGGATCAGAGTTTTCGTCCATATTGCATGAGGTGTGCTGTCCCAATCTTTTTGCCATTCATCTAAGGTGGTCTCCTGCTCTTCTTGTTTTATCTTTTCTTTATCTACTTCTTCCTGCCTCAATCTGGCGGATTCCAGGCGATCAAAAACTCTTTTCATTCCTCTAATTTTTAGATTGAGAGGGACAACACCACCAAGTACCCCCATAGCTTCCACAGAAACCGTGCGATAACACCTCGTGACTCTGATTAACGCAGTTTTCTGTATCCTCTTCAATAATTTCACCATAGAAGGGAAGTCGCACGCTGAGGCCCATATCGGGGCTGCATAGGTAACCATTGATTCCACCACCTTATAGTATAACTTCCTGGCTGTGGGTCCACATCCTCCCACCCTTGGTAGAATCCAGCTGAGGACTGTAGCTGTTTTAAGGGCCTTTTCCGCAACTTTGTTTAAATGTGCCTCAAACTTTAGATTAGCCGCGAACTGTACGCCAAGGTATCGAATAGTGGATTCTCGTCTAACCTTCGTCTCTTGGACCCAGATTTTTAGATCCTCCCTGTACTTCCTGCCTGATAAAAGGAGGACTTCAGTTTTTTCAGGGGCTAACTGGAGGCCGTTATCTGTCAGCCATTTTGCCATGTGACCGAGGGCCGCCGTGGCAGTTTTTTCCAGATCGACGACATATTTATCCACCACCACAACACCGACGTCATCAGCAAAACCAATAAGGGACGTTTTGGGTCCAAGGTCGAGTCGGAGTATTCCATCGTAGGCGATGTTCCATAAATTGGGTCCGAGAACAGACCCCTGGGGGACTCCTGCGTAGGTATGTATCTCAAAAGGTCCTTCCAGGGTATCCACGGTTACTACTCGATCCAACAGGTAACTTTTGATGATTCGCCTAATGTATGGTTGGAAAGATCTACGCTCCAACTCCGCCAGAATATTCTCATGTTTAATGGTGTTAAACGCATTTCGCACATCAATGGTGATAATAGCGCAGTGTTTACCCTTACTTTTAGCCTTATTCCAGGTGTCCATGAATCTGTTCAATGCTTGCAAAGTACCGCGTTTCGGCCTAAAACCAAATTGATTTTCCGCCAAACCAAATTGCTCTCCTTCCAGCTGCTCCATAATCCTATTCTTAATTACGTGCTCCATCGTCTTGCCTAAAACGGGAAGAAGACAGATAGGCCTAAAACCGGTTATTTTCCCCGACGAATCAATCTTCTTAGGGATCAAGACGACCTTGGCCCTCTTCCATCGTTGCGGAAATTTACCATGTCTGAGGATATTGGTAAACATGTCTGCCAGACCTTGTGGCCAGATTTCAGCAAGTGCCCTAACTACAATGCCCTCCAGACCGTCGCTACCTGGAGCTTTCTTGGGAAGGATCCTTTGTGCAGCCTTATTCACTTCCTCAACGGTCACCTGAGGGATTTCCTGTTGTTCCTCGCTTTCTTCGGCGGTTGTATATAGACCCAAGTAATCCTTATCTGCGACCGGGGCCGAGGTACAGAACAATTCTTTGATAATACGCTCGGTGTCCTCCTTCCCTAGAGGAGTAGAGTTTTTCTTCCCCTTTAATTTCCTCATCACGACTTTATATGGCTTACCCCAAATATCGGCATCAATTTCCTCGCAGAGTTGGGCCCAAGATTCTTTCTTGCTCTGTATTATAGCCTTTTTAAGTTCTTTCCTTGCCCTCTTGTGCCTTTCCTGGAGCTCCCTCAAAATTTCCTGATCCTTCCTTCCTTGACCCCTCTGTAACCTCCTTCTAGCCTTGTTAGCAGCCTTCCTAAGCGTATCTATACTATTATTCCACCAATAATGACTCTTTTTATTTTTCAGGTGAGCTGAGATGGGGTTCCTGCTGTCCAGTGCCGCTGCATCGATGACATCCAGGGTTTCTTCTACCGAGGTAAGTCTTCTAGATTTTATGTATTTCAGAAAATTCTGCCGAAACATTTCTATGTTCAGTATTTTGCGAATTTGTTTATGTGTTGTCGCTTTAACGGTGTTATTCTTCCCGAATTTTCGGAAAATATACAGAACATAGAAATGGTCAGAGGCAGAGTACCAATCACATACTTCACCTTGTAGTAATACACTCATCATTTTATTGTCAGCCAACGCAATATCTATCTTTGATCGTCTTCCGTTCTTTTCGAAGGTAAAATCTCCCTTAGTTCTTATCGGCGTCAGGGCATTTGTCACACAAAAATTTAGTACGGCATCCCCTCTTATATCATGCTTATAGCTGCCCCACGCCGGGGACTTTGCGTTAAAATCACCCACTAAAAGCTTGGGCATCCCCCTCCCTATATCCCTTACCAAGGTCTCCATCCCTAATAGCGTAACATCCACCTCCTCCTGTGACCAAGACGGGGGCATGTAGCAGCTAAAAATGACCATAATGGCGCATTTCCAAACAACATACCCTCTTCCTGTATATATATATGAACCAGGTCCCAAAGTTTCCTTGCCTCTTTCAGTTACCCAAATAGATGCCAGGTTTCCCTTGTCATTTATCCATCTATCTAACTGTTTGTATGGCTCGCTAATACAAACGACATCCAGGTTTTCCTCGTCAACTATTCTTTCCATCAGATCTTGGGCCAAACGGCACCTATTGAGGTTGATTTGCGCTATCCTAGCCATTATTTATCGAGCCTTTTCCTCTTTTAACCATCTTAGCTGCTTCCTCCTTATAGGCTTGACAGCGGTAGGTGCCAGCAATATGAGCCAGTTGGTCCCCAACCCTTCCTGCCCTTACACACAACCTGCACGTTGGATTCCTTTCCTTGCAGTCCCTTATGTCATGTCCAGAGTTTCCACATTTCCTACAGAAAGTAGACCCCTCTTTCCTTTCAGGACAATTCATCGCAACATGGCCGAAACCATGACAGCAGAAGCAACGTATGACGTTGGGAACCTCCCTGATTCTGCTGTAAACCCACCCCAACTTAACTCTGCCAAGGTCGATGAGTTTACTCACCGGGCGAGTAGGGCCCTCAAGTACCGCTACCTTCATTCCTAGAGGCCCATTTCTGAAAACCCTACAGTTTATCTGCTCCTTTGTGGTCCCTGCCGTCGTCGCCAATATCCCCACCACCTCTTCCTTCTCTAGGGTAGGGTCGATGTCCCTTATCTCAATAAATTTCCTAGGAACTAATCTATCCACACTAGCTTCTTCTCCCATCGCATTTAACACCCTCCTATGGAAGTCAAGGCTGTCCTTGTTGTGGTCCAATTCAATTAGCAGGTGCCCGGCTCTAGTTTGACGGAAACTTTTGACTCCTTCAGCATCCCTCCCTACTCTTTCCTTAACCCTCCTCGCAACTTCTACAAAGGTTTCAGCCGGCTTAACCTTAACAATAACTGCTTCTCCTAACACCGGTCTTTTCTTTCCCTTTTCTTTGCTCTGGCTCCTCGCTGTCGTCCTGGTTTCCTCTTGCTCATCTTCCAATTCCTTCTTACCTTTCTTCCTCCTTCCTCTCCTCACAATCTCCCAATCAGATTCAGAGGTGGTCCCACTATCCGCATCCTTAAGGATTTGAATGTTCTTGATGGTAGGTTTTCCTCTAGCATTATATTCACCTTCGTTCTGGACCTTACTTCTTTTCTGTTCCTTTCCGTCCGGGGGTGTAATATCCTTCCTCTTGACGGAAACCGCCTTCGCATAAGTTTCCACCACGTTATCATTTAATCTATCCGCTCCCATCACCGACTTGTCTAGTCCTCTTTGTCCTTGTAAAATCTTGTTATTTAGCTCCGATTTCTCTTCTTTGTACAGCCTAACAGCAGCCCTGGTAAGCTTGCTCGCTCTAATCAGCTCTCTATCCAATCTACAGCTAATGTCCCTCACGGCGGGATTAGCTCCCCTAACCTTAATCATATATGCCTTAACAGTCTCAGCCGAAGATCTCAACATATCTAGGATCTGAGCAGTAGCCTCTAAGGCTAAGCTGACTCCTCCTATCTCTTCCTCGATCCCCTCCTCCTTTTCTTCCTTCTTGATAGAACCTTCCTCCTTCTTGTCCTTTTTCCTAACATCAGGGTGATCCTCAACGACAATCTCCTCTTCTTCTCCCGATAACTCTATTTCACTGATACTTCCAGCATTTCCTCGAATTCCTCCTACCTGGTTCTTTTTAATCGGGCTCCTCTTTAAGGTCCTACAGGGTTGGAAAACAGCGGCTTGTTCTTCCCTTCTGCTGACTAATCCCGAGCCACCCTTCCCTGTCCTGTTATCCGGACTATTTCTACCTCCTGCCTCCCTAGTAACTAGGTTTTTAGGTTTTTCACTGAGGTTCCCACGCTCTCTCACTTCACCAGTAGCAGAAAAGAAAGAGC